>CAUYMX010128827.1:0-87930 GCA_963573855.1 Lepilemur septentrionalis | reverse complement strand
ACTCCCCTAGTGGCAGATAGCGTTTTTTTTTTTTGTATGAAAGAAGGACCTAGGTTTCATGTCTCTCCCATAGTGATAGCTGATTGTTACCTGCATGCCTGTGTCACCAAAGGGAGGCTCTTTCAGTTCTGCTCTGTCCCTGGTCTTTCTTATGAACACCCAGTGGAGGCTATGGGAAAGAGCTGGCAAGAGGGGCCAGACTGTCCTTGTATCTGTGCCTCCCAGGGATTCTAAGTGTCTTAATCCATTTGTTTCTATAAAGGAATACCTGGACTGGGTAATTTATAAAGAAAAGAGATCTATTTGGCTCATGGTTCTGCAGGCTGTACAAGAAGCATGGCATTAGCATCTGCATCTGGTGAGAGACTCAAGATGCTTCCACTCATGGTGGAAGGAAAGAGGAGCCAGTGTGTGCAGAGATCACATGGCAGGACAGGAAATGAGAGAGAGAGAGAGAGAGACAGAGAGAGAGAGGAGGGAAGTGTTATGCTATGTTTAAAAACCAGCTCTCCTGGGAACTAATAGAGTGAGAACTCACTGCCTCCAAGGAAGGGTATTAATCTATTCATGAGGAATCTTTTCCGCATGACCCAAACATCTCCCATTAGGCCCCATGTCCAACATTGGGGATCAGATTTCAACATGAGATTTGGAGTGGTCAAATACCCAAACTACAGCACTAATCTGTCACACTAGCCTATACTTGGTCTTTAAGCATTTGTTAAAATTTCAGTTGTTTTTATCTTTCTTTTTCTTTTCTTTTCTGTTTTTTTTTTTTGGCAAGGGGCTACTACTCTCACCCCTGTACTCTGCTCAAAGCAAAACAGTTTTGTGAGCAGTGTTTCTTGGCTCTTTATCCTAAGTGGAACTGAAACTCAATGGATTGCTTTTTTTGTTGTCAATTCTTTAAGTTTTTACTTGATAGAAAATTGCTCTGAAATTTGTCTAATAGGTTGAAGGAGAGAAAAGAAGATTCATAATTATAGAAACCATAAAAAAGCACCAGAACCAAAAATATAGTAGCTGAAATTAAGAACTCAATGGAAAGGTTTTATAGCAAATGAGACATAGTTAAAGAGATGTTAAGTATACATTAGAGAGGCCAGGCACAGTAGTAGCTTATGCCTGTAATCCTAGTGCTTTGGGTGGGTGAGGCAGGAGGATTGCTTGAGGCCAAGAGTTTGAGACCAGCCTGCGCAAGGGCAAGACCCTGTCTCTACAAAAAATAGAAAAATTAGCCAGGCGTGGTGGTACATCTGTAGTTCCAGATACTTGGGAGGCTAAGGCAGGAGGATTGCCTGAGCCCAGGAGTTAGAGATTGCAGTGAGCTATGATGACACAACTTCACTCTAGTCCAGGAAACAGGCCAAGACCCAGTCTCAAAAAAAAAAGAATATATTAGCTGAGCATGGTGGCATGTGCCTGTAATCCCAGCTACTTGGAAGGCTGAGGCAGGAGGATCACTTGAGCCCAAAAGTTTGAGATCAGCCTATATGTGTTTTAGTTGGCCAATTAATTTTTCTGTTTTTAGTAGAGACGGGGTCTCGCTCTTGCTCAGGCTGGTTTTGAACTCCTGACCTTGCGTGATCCAACTGCCTCAGCCTCCCAGAGTGCTAGGATTACAGGTGTGAGCCACCGCGCCCGGCTTAATGATTCTTTTTTATTTTGATAAGTTTGATTACTCATTTGTGGGTATGAATAAATGAAGATGTACTATGTTTGTATGGCTATACTTCAGTCTTCTGTTTGTAACTGGGATCCAGCCTCAGTATTATGTCTTAGCACTCATGATCAGGGGATATATATGATTTTTCATAGTCAAACTAAAAGCTAAACTTTAGTTAGTGGAGATGCTGATTGTTTTATGGGACACTAATTTATCCTCAGGTACCTGTTAAATAATACCTAAGGCATTGTTGATAAGTTCTTTTTGTACTAAACCCGCCTTAAACTAAATTTTATTCTTGAGTGTTTGACATTAAGTATGCAGATAATATTAATATAATACCTGCTGTCTTTGCATATTGACTCAGCATACCCTTAGAAATAAAAATGTCCCTAATTTTCTTTATGTTCTTTTAGACTAAGTGGATGGTCAGAAGATACTACTTGAGTAAATTATTCACTATTCTGTTCTGTGGCCTCTTTTATTTTTTGATTTTGCAAAGAGTAGTATGTGTGAACGTGTTGCTGATGGCATAGTTCCAGATAACTGTCCCTTGCCTTTACTATACACATCTAGAGATCTTTGCTTGCCATTTTTGTAGTGGCATATTTGCATGGCTGTGTTGTCTATTTTATACTATTATCTTGTTACCTCTGAGTTAAACTATCTTGGGCGTCTGTCCTCTAGGTAAAGCCTTGTCAGAAGTACTCCAAATATCATTGATTGTTTTATATAATTTTGTACATTTAATCCTCTTGGAAGCTTCAGACTCTGAAAATAAATAATAGTTTAAAAGTAGTGGTTTTGATGGGGTTATAATATCCAGTTGTTACTTTGAGTATTTGTGATTGATGAAACCAGAGTTTATTGTCTGTTTCTATTTTGAGAAACCTGAGATTGTTTTTCATAGGAAAAGAGTTTTATTTTCATTTTGATCATTCTCTATCAAATATTTAGGAGTATTCTTTAGAAGAACGGGGTAAAACCAAAAATTAGCAGTGTAGTTTCTAGCTCTTAAACCTTAGTTTCTAGTCTTTTTAGATACATATTTTAAACGAGCCTTTTAAAGATAAAGGTAGAATCACTTGTCAATTTCTTCTTGATTCATCTTATAAAATACACTGAGAACAGAATTCCTGTAGGGAGGTGATAATGAAACTTATTGCTAACATAATCAGAGTAATTGTGTTTGGTTGCAGGAATCTATAGAGAGCTCTGCTTAGAATCTGTAAAGAACAAGTATGAATGTGAAATTCAAGCTTCTCGCCAGCATTGTGAGGTACTGTCAATTTGTGTAACTTTTAAGATAATTTCATCTCTTGAAGCCTTATCTGAGTATAGTAGTTAAAAAAGCAAATAAAATAAGTAAAACAAAATTAAACAATATTTTAGCTCATCACTTGTATGTGATTTAAAAAAAAATACAGTTGCACTGGATGCTGTATTGGAAGTAAAACACAAAGGACCATAGGAAAAAAACAGATAATTTTAGAAGTTTTACAACTGTTACTTTACAAAGACTTTGTAATGATTATGTCATCTGGCATTATTGAAAATATCAGTATAATTAGTATGATGTGGATGTTTAGACTTAGAAAATGTACATTGAGCTATAGAATTAGTTTCTGACTGTCTAGGCTTATTTCCACATCTTAGGGTAAAGGGTAAAAATAGGTATATTTTTCTGTATGTTCTGTTTATTTTGAACAGCATTTTAAAAATATAATGCTGATTTTGCAGATAATTTTCCATAAAACCTAGACAAGATTATAAATATACTGGTGGAAGAGGACAAGTTCTCTAATGATTCTTATTTCGCTTTAATACACCTTATACAAAGAGTAGTTAGATATAAAAATGATGGGGCTTGTTTCATTTTCTTGATTACAACTGAGATAAAGTATCTTTTTCGTGTTTACTAGCTAGCTGCCTGGATTTTCTTTCCTAAGTAGTGCCTGTTTGTATTTTTTGTCTTTGTGTTGGCCTCTTAGTCTTTTCCTCATTGACTATAGAGTTCTTTATATATTCTGGACACAAATGCTTTGCTGGTTATATGCTTTGCATATATTTTTACCCAGGTAGTGGGATCTTTTCACTCTTTTTGAGGACTTGATGCACAGTTTTGTATTTTAATGTAGTTGAATTTATCATCTTTACTTTATGGGATATGCTTTTTATGTCTTCCCCATTTTTAAGTAAAAAGATGTATTTTCCTTTAAAATTTGAACTTTTCCTTTTGACATTTATATTGCAAAACTACCTTTAATTTTTTTGTGTGGTACGAATTTTATTTTTTTTTTGCATATGGATAGGTAATCTTAACACTATTTATTACATACTCCATCATTTCCCCAGAAATCATCAATTCTGTCTCTTGTATAGCAAATGTCCAAATATGCGCTGGCTTGTTTCCAGCTTTTTTCATATGTTCCATTGGTCTGTTTGGCTGTTTCTGCACCAGCATCACGATATCTTTTCCTATAGCTTTCAGTCTAGCAAGTTTTGATAACTCAGTAACTCGATACATTTATCTTGCTCTTCTTACAATTGTTGCCATTGTTTAAATTTTTTTGTAAAGTAACAACTTTTAAAAAATTACTTTTTATTTTTTGCTACTGTATAGAAAAGTAATTTTGTGTATTAATATTATATCCAGCAACTTTACTTACCTCTCTTCTTAATTCTAATAATTTGAGTACAGATTCTTTTAGATTTTCCATGTAGACAATAATGTCATTTGTGAATAATGGCATTTTGTTTCTTTCATTCTGATCGTCCTCTTATTTGTTTTACTTGTCTTACTGGCACTGATAGGACCTCCAATACAACATGGAATAGAAGTAGAGAAAGCAAACATCGTTGTCGTGTTGTTGATCTTAAGGGAATGCTTCTAACAGTTTTCCAATAAGTATGATATTTTCTTTTGGGTTTTGGTAAATACTCTTTATCAAATTAAGGAAATTTCTATTTCTTTCTTGTTTTCTAAAAATTTTTCTCATGAATAATTATTAGGTTTTATTAAATGCTTTGTCTGCATCTATTGAATTAGACATGGTTTTTTGCTTTTGATATATTAATGTGGTGACTTACGTTATTATGTATTTCCTAATGTTAAACCATCCTTGGATTTCTGGATTGATTCTTTTTTCTTGCATTGCTAGAGTGAGTTTCTTAATATTTTGCTTAGAAGTTTCATTTCTATGTTTACAAATGAGATTTAATTTTCAATTCTCATACTGTCTTTGATTTCAAGATTCATAAAATAAGTTAGGAATATTCCATATTTTTCTCTTCCATGGAAATATATATTTAAGATCACAATATTCAGTTCTGTGTTTAGTACATCTTGTCTTTATGTTATATACATATATATACATATTTAAAGAATCATGGTCTTGCTATGTTGCGCAGGCTAGAGTAAGTACAGTGGCCATTCACAGGCAGAGTCATAGCTCACCACAACCTCAAACTCCTGGCCTCAAGCAATCCTCCTATTTCAGGCTCCTGAGTAGCTGGAACTACCGCACTACCCCTGGCTGTGATATGTGTTTTTTAATAGTCTCACACTCATAGAAAAGTTGCAAGAAAGTATGTAGAACTCTTTTTGGTGAACCACTTGAGAATGAGTTCATGACATGATATACCATCACCCTGGAATTTTTTTTTTTTGAGACAGAGTCGAGACAGAGTCTTGCTCTGTTGCCCGGGCTAGAGTGCCGCGGCTGTGCTAGCTCACAGCAATCTCAAACTCCTGGGCTCAAGTGATCCTTCTGCCTCAGCCTCCCGAGTAGCTGGGACTACAGGCATGTGCCACCATGCCCGGTTAATTTTTTCTATATATTTTTAGTTGTCTGGCTAATTTCTTTCTATTTTTAGTAGAGACAAAGGTCTCACTCTTGTTCAGGATGGTCTTGAACTCCTGACCTTGAGTGATCCTCCTGCCTCAGCCTCCCAGAGTGCTAGGATTACAAATGTGAGCCACCACGCCCAGCCTACCCCTGAATCTTTAATGTATATTTAAAATAAATGAGGAACATTCTCTTATATAACCACAGTATAATCATCAAAATTAGGAAATGTACATCGCTATGTTGCTACCATCCAATCTTCAGACCCCATTCAAGTTTTAGTTGTTATCTCAATAGCACCCTGTATATTAAAGACACCTAGTTCAAAATCACATTTTGTCTTTGTCATTGCAATTAGTTGTTATGTCTTTTTAGTCTCCTTTTAGGTGGAGCAATTCCTCAGTCTTTCCTTGACTTTCATGATCTTTACATTTTTGAAAATTTCAGGGATATTCCTGATAGGATATTCCTCAGTTTTGAGTTGGTCTGCTATTGATTAGAGTTTTTGCATCTTTGGCATAAAAATCACAGCAGTGATGCTGTGTTCTTCTCAGTGAAGTCTATCAGGCAGTGCACAATTTTGATATGTACAGTTATTGGTGATACGCACTTTGATCACTTAAAAATCCAGGTCTGCAAGCAAATTTACTTTTTTCCCACTGTGATAAATGTTTTGAAAAGTAGTACTTTGAAACTATGCAAATATCTCATCCTTCATAATACTTTTAACTTATTTATAAAAAATATGGACTGATTGTTTTCTTACTCATTTTTTTGGTTACTTAATTTTTCAGTTACTGAGGGAAATATGTCAAAATTTTTCTCTGTGATGGTGGATCTGTTAATATCTTCTTGTTTTTTTTTTTTTTTTTTTGAGACAGAGTCTCACTCTGTTGTCTGGGCTAGGGTGCCGTGGCGTCAGCCTAGCTCACAGCAACCTCAAACTCCTGAGCTCAAGCAATCCTCCTGCCTCAGCCTCTCGAGTAGCTGGGACTACAGCCATGTGCCACCATGCCTGGCTAATTTTTTCTATATATTTCTAGTTGGCCAATTAATTTCTTTCTATTTTTAGTAGAGACGAGGTCTCACTCTTGATCAGGCTGGTTTCAAACTCCTGACCTTGAGTGATCTGCCCGCCTGGGCCTCCCAGAGTGCTAGGATTACAGCCGTGAGCCACCGTGCCCGGCTGCCTTGTATTTTTTTTTAAAGTTAGTTTTCTTCTTTATTTCCTAAAAAATCCAGATACCATTCTCTTCAAAATAGTAAAGTCGTTCACCATTTGAGATTGTAGGCAAAAGGTATTAATGATGAGGTGCTCCACAATTCATATCTACAGTCTCAGATCCTTTGCTTAAAAAGCATGATGCTGAATGCTTGTTATTCCAGAGCTCCCTGCGGAAACTTAAAATATCTTCCATGGAATTTCTTTTTCCTCCTCCTCCTCTTCTTCTTTTTCTATTGTGGTAAGAACATTTATCATAAGATCTACCCTCATAACAAATTTTTAAGTGTACAATACACTAGTATTGTTAACTGTAGGCACAACATTGTGCAGCAAATCGCTAGAATTAATCATCCTGCATAACCTAAACTTTATACCAATTGAATGGCAGCTCCCCATTTCCCCTTCCCCTATCCCCTGGAAACCACCATTCTGTACTCTGCTTCTCTGTGTTTGTCTAGTTCATGTACATCATATTAGTGGTATTGTGCAGTATTTGTCCTCTGTGACCGGCTTATTTTAATTAGCATAATGTCCTCAGAGTTCCTCCATGTTGTGGCAAATGAGAGGATTTCTTTCTTTTCTAAGGCTGAAAAGTATTCCATTGTAGGCATGTACCACATTTTCTTTATGCATTTATTTGTCTGTGGACATTTAGGTTGTTTCCACATCTTGGCTATTGTGAATAGTGCTGCAGTGAACATGGGAGTGCAAATATCTCTCTGAGATCCTAATTTCAATTCTTTTTGGTAAATAACCAGAAGTAAGATTGCTGGATTATATGGTATTTCTCTTGCAGAAGCTCTACACTGTTTTAATTTTTTTAATTGACAAATGAAAAAACTGTATATATTTATGGTGTGCAATGTGATGTTTTGTTATATGTATACATTGTGGAATGGTTAAATCAAGTTACTTAACATATCCATCACCTCAGATACTTATCATATTTTGTGATCAAACATTTAAAATCTACTCTTTTAGCAATTTTTACTTATATATAATACATTTAATTAATTAATTGAATAGAATGAGGTCTCACTATGTTCCTCAGGCTGGCCTTGAACTCCTGACTTCAAGTGATCCTCTGCCTCAGCCTCCTGAGCAAATAGCTGGTACCATAGGTTGCCTGCTACTGTGTCTGCCTACAATATGTTATTAACTGTAGTCATCATGCTGTACAATAGATCTCCAGAACCCATTTCTCCTAACTAAAAATTTGTACCCTTTGACCAACATCTCCCATTCCACACCCCACTGACCCCTTTTCCAGACCCTGGTGACCACCATTCTACTTTCTGCTTCTATGAGTTCAATTTTTTTTGAGATCCTACATGTAAGTGAGATCATACAGTATTTATGTTTCTGTGCCTGGCTTTTTTCACTTGGTATAATGTTCTATAGATTAATTCATGTTGTCATAGATGACAGATTTCTTTCTGTTTTAAGGCCAAATAATATTCCATTGTGTATGTAAATACCACATTTTCCTTATTCACTCAATCGTTAATGGATACTAAGGTTGACTCTATATCTTTGCTATTGTGAATAATAGTACTCTGAACATAGAAGTGCATACAACTCTTTGACATACTGATTTCATTTCCTTTGGTTATATTCCCAGAAGTGGAGTTGCTGGATCATAGGGTGGTTGTATTTTTAATTTTTTGAGGAACCTCTATACTGTTTTCCATAATGGCTGAACTAATTTTCATTCCCACCAGTGGTTGACAAGGGCTCCTTTTGCTCCACATCTTTGCTAACACTTGTTACTTTTTGTCTTTTTTTTATAATAGCCATTCTAAGAGGTGTGCAGTGATATATCATGTGGTTTTGATTAACATTTCCCTGATGATGAGTGTTGTTGAGCATCTTTACATATACCTGTTGTCTATTTGTATGTCTTTGGAAAAATACCTATTCAAGTCTTTCACCCATTTTTTAATTTGATTATTTGGTTTTTTGTTATTTGTTATATATTTTGAATATTACTGCTGTATCAGATATATGGTTTGCATATATTTTCTCCCATTTTGTGGGTTGCCTTTTCACTCTGTTAATTGTTTCCTTTGCTGTGCAGAAGCTTTTTAGTTTTAGTAGTGTAACTTGTTTATTTTTGCTTTTGTTGCCTGTACTTTTAAGGTCCTGTCAAAGAAATCATTGCCAAGACCAGTGTTGTGAAGCCTATCTCCTATGTTTATTTTGGCTATTTGGAATCCTTTGTGGTTCTTTATGAATTTTAAGATTGTTTTTTCTATTTCTGTAAAAAATGCCACTGGTATTTTGATAGGAATTGCATTGAATCTGTTTGTCACTTTGTGTAGTATGGACATTTTAACAATATTAAGTCTTCCAATCCATGAACTTGGATGTCTTTCCATTTATTTGTCTTCTTTAATTCTTTTTTCAATGTTTGTAGTTTTCAGCATAGGTCTTTCACCTCTTTAGTTAAATTTATTCCTAATTATTTTGTACTTCTTGTTGCTATTATAAATGGGTTTATTTTCTTAATTTCCATTATCTCCTTGTATTTCTCTCAGTTTTTGCTATATTTATGTATAGAGAGAGTATATATTGAGGCTATATTATTCTTACACATTTTAGAATTTTTATATCCTTCTAATAAATAGCCTTTTTTAATGCTCTTCTTTCTCTGTAACAGTGATTTTGGCTTACAGTCTATTTTGACTGATAATTAAAACAGCTTCCCAAGTTTTATTTGGCCTGATAAAAGTAGTTTTCATCTTTTTTTCCAACTTTTTTTTCTGGTCTTTTATTTTATGTGTATTGCTTTTTTAAATAACATATGTCTTGATGAGTAATTCATTCTAATTATCTCTGCCTTTTAGCTGGTAAATTTAGTCCAATTACATTTTTAGTGATTATTTGGTTATTTAATATCAACATATATTGAGTTTTCTATTTGTTCTGATTTGTCCTTTTTTATTCTTTCCTAACATTCTTTGGGGGGTGATTTACTGAGTTTTAAAAATACATCATACAGTTATAACCTCTATTTCTGTTATTTTAGTGATTACCCCTGTACCTTCCATTTCTATTATTTTAATGATTGCCTTAAATTTTTAGCATGTATATCTACATTAGTAGGATCTAAAAATTAATTATTAACCAGCCCTCCTTCTGACTATAAGGGACCTGAGAACCCTCTACCTCCAGTCACTCCCTCCCAAATTATAAGTTATAGTTGTTCATTATTTTAGTTCCATCTTGCTTTTTTACCCTTCAAATGAGACATTTTGATCTCATAGAATTAGTTTTTTTTAGGTTTGTCCACACTTTTACTAGTTTCTTGTTCACTGTTTTTGGGTTACGACTCTTCCTTGCAGGTTCATTTTTTGCTTCTTGAAAAACATCCTAGCCATCCCTTCACTGAGAGTGTCTTAGTGGTAAACTCAGTTTTTATTTATCCTAAAAAAGCTTTATTTGCAATCATTCTTAAAGGACAGTTTAGGGGACTATAAACATTCTAGGATGACAGTTATTTTCTCCCTAAAAGTCTGTGCTTAAGAATAAGTCTGCAATCATTTGTAGATAAGTTGTTTTTTCCCTTCTTACTGGCTATAGTTAAGCTCTTCTTTTTGTTGATCTTCAGTTTCTCTAGTGTGTGTTTTTATATAGATGATTTTTATCTCTCCTGACTTGGATTTATAGTGCTTTCTGAATTTGTTTTCCATCAGTTCTGGAAATTTCTCAGCCATTATCTTTTCTGGTATTGTCTCTATTCCATTTTCTCTACTTCTTTCTTCTGGAACCCTAATTAGTCATATGTAGGCTCTCATTCTGCATTCCATATCTCTTAATACTTCATATTTTTATTCAGTAAATCACTATCTGAAGTTCTTTGGATTCTAATTCTGCTGTTTTTTATTTCTTTCACATCTTGCAACTTACTTATTTCATTATTCTGAACTATGGCAAACTTTATTGGTAGGAATTATGTGAGTCTTGGATAGAGAATGTAGCTCTTAGGACCTAAATAGTATCTACTTTTATTTCTGCTAGATTGTTTCAGCTAGCCATCCTGGTGTGCCACCAGCCAATAACTAATTTTTGTGCTTGGTATTTCTTGGAAGATGCAGATAGTCTATGTTTGAATCTCAAATATATATAGAGTCAGGCCTGAAATGACATATTTTCAGGGAAAACTGCCTCCCCCCCTTATTGCCTAGGCTGAGACAGATATATTTCCCTCAGGTGGATCCATTTAGTTTACCTTTACATTGAAGCTATAACCCTTTGTGCAGGGATCCCAGTTTCAGTTTCCCACTCTACTGAGGTCCAAGACCTTTCTCTTTTTCCCAACTAACCACTGAAAACCGTGTTTCTACGTTATTGATACCAGCAAATTCCCTCAAGAAAGCCACAGCTTCAACATCGTGTTAACGTGCTGGTTTCTAGCTCCTTCTTTGTTTTTGGTCCTTGGGGATATCCCTTACTTTCTTAAGAGCTTAGATATATCTTTAAAAGGATGGTTGTGGTATTTTATTCAGGATATCTGTCTAGGCCTATTGGGAGTTGTTGGTTTTTTTACTTTTTGCAGGATATTTAGTCCACTATTTTGTCAGAAAGAAAAGTTGTCAAATAGTGTTTTTTACTTAGACAAATATATTGATCTTCTTTTTCTTCCATCATTTTTCAGTGTTGAAAGTCTTCTTTACTCCTTAGTGATGCTAAATACTTACCTAAATTTCTTCTAGTTTAGTTATGGCTTGATATTTTTTGTGGTTAACATATAATTAATCTGTCACAAATAATCCATTTAATTATACAATTAATCTGAAGATACTAGTAGTTCAAAGGCATTCTATACAGAAGAAATAAAGAAAGGTTGGAAAGGAACTTTAATATTTAGAGTGTTATGTATTTTATATTCACTGTCTTATTTTAATCCTTTCAACAACATTAGGGAATAGGAATTATCTTGATTTTTATGAATGGGTTAACTGAAGTTAAGAGAAGTTGTGTAATTTGTTCAGGATGACACAGTTTAATGAGCAGCAAAACCAGGATTCAAATTCTTTAATCTTTCTAATCATTCATGCAGTTTACCAACAAATCTGAACTTAATTATTGAGGGCTTTTTATCTGCTTATTCTTACATTTGACTCATAGAAATTCCTCTGAGAGGCAAGGAAAGTTGAAAGAAGGGAGACACCCTGCCAATTGTCAGAATAAATGTTTGTTTAGCAGCAGATAGGAGGAGACAGGACCAGAGACTGGACGTGTTCACACAGGTATGCACACATAAAGTATACCTGAAACTCACAGAGGCAATAGAGGCAGCCAGTGGTTTGTATAAAATTAAGGAAGGAAATCACATGTATTGAATACTGTTAATACAATGTGCCAGACACTAAGTCAGGTGGAGATGCTTTATTTAGGTTTCCTCATTTAAGCCTCACCACAGGGCTTGAGATGAGTGTTAAGATCTGACAGCAGGTGGTAGCAAGGTCTCAGCCAGAGGCCTTCAAAGGTTAGGATTCCAGTTCTTGAGAAGATAGGTGAGAGCTATTAAAGGCTCTGATCTTTTGGTTGTCTATTCACTTAATTAACTTTTTTTTTGATTATAACATTAATAAGTATCTGTTGAGAAATAAGTCTAAAGAAGGAACTAAAATCCAGCACGATCTATGAACCAGAGGTAATCGCTGTTAATGTGTATGTTTGTATATATTTTTAAACATAGCTGATATGATTCTGTATCTACTATTTTATATTCTAATTTATTTTCAAGCAGCATTTCATGAGCATACTGTATTTCTTGAGCATGCTATGGTTCTAAATACTCTTTTTAAAAATTTGCTTTTAGCAGGTAATGTGTATGTATGTTGTGAAGGCACAGGCTTATAATGAAAAACAGTAGTCCCCTGTCCTACTTCTAAATTCTGTATCACAGTGGCAATTATCTATTTAACTCTTTTACCTACTGCTTCTGGAATTTACCCTCATATTTCTAAATAATAGCAGTTTTAGACATTATCTATTGGTTTTCTATTATGGAAGCTGAGGATTTCCCTATCCCATTTTTCTAATATTATGTTAAAATTTTTTGTTTTAATTATGAATATTGTTCACTGAGCCAAGAGTTATACTGTGCTTAAAAGTTTTCTTGTACATTTTTTAGAATCTTAGAATTAATTGCTTCATTGTTAGTTTTCTCTGTATTTATCAATTCTTTCCAGAGATTCCAGCAGATCAATAAAAGCATCCTAATGCTGTTTTTGTTTTAAATTTAACCAAACATGTACAGCTTTATTGATTTTTCACAAAACCTGAGTATTCAGCAAGATAAAAAGCACGTTACCTAACGGACTCAAGAAAAGTCAAAATAAGCATGGGATCTGTGATAAGTTTTCAACTATATGAGGATTTAAACTCATATGAAGGTTCAATGAAGACATCAGCCAGGGATGCAGTTATCTGAAGGCTTGATTAAGGGCGGGAGGATTTGCTTTTAGAATGACTCTCTTATAAGGCTGCGAAGTTGTTGCCAGTTCTTCAATGTAACCCCTAATTCTCCTCACATGGGCCTCTCCACTGGCTAATTAGTGTCCTTATGACCTAGTGGCTGGGTTCTCCTAGAGTAGGTGATCCAAGAGCAAGACAGTGACAGTGTTTTTTATGACCTAGATTTCTACCATATTCTGTTGATTAGAAGTGAGTCTCTAAGTACTGCCCATATTCAAGAGAGAAGAATTAGTCTCTACTTTTTGAAGTTATATGTCCAAGACTTATTTGACTTGTTTTAAAACCATCACATCTTTTCTATCCAAAAACATCTAGGTTTGTTTTGTTTTGTTTTAAGAGGTAGGGTCTTGCTCTGTCACCCAGGCTGGAGTGCAGTGGCGAGCATAGCTCACTGCAGCCTTGAACTTCTGGGCTCAAGAGATCTTCCAGCCTCAGCCTCCTGATTAGATGGGACCACAGATGCATGTCACCATGTCTGGCTAATTTTTTTTTTTTTTTAATTTTTTGTAGAGACAGGGTCTTGCTACATTGCCCAGACTAGTTTCAAACTCCTGGTCTCAAGTGATCCTCCTGCCTCGGCTTCCCAAAATGCTGTGATTACAGGCATGAGCCATCTTGCCAAGCCCAAAAACATCTTTACTCCCATACTTAAAAGTATGGAATTCTAGTTAGTAGTCAAGTTTTCTCAGAATTTTGAAGGCATTGTTCCATTGTCTTCTAGCTTCCAGCATTGCTTTTGAGAAGTCTATCATTTTGATTCCCGATCCTTTGTATGTGACCTATTTTCTTCCCGAATACCTTTAGGATCTTCTCTTTATTCTTGGTGTTTTGGAATTGGGAGATGATGTGCCTTGCTCTGGGTCTTTTTTTATTCGCTGCACTGGATACTCAGAGGAACCTTTTAATCAGGAAACTCGTATCTAAAGTTCTGGAAAATTTCTAATATTTAAAAAAATACTTTCTTTCAGATTTCATTTTATAAATTTAACTCTTTAGTCTATTTTTATTTATAATGTAAAGCAAAAAATCCTCAGGATATAGTTAAACTCATTTTTCTATTGTCATTTATCATTATCAGATTTTCAGAAAATTTGAAAAGTCACTTTTATCATTTTCTCATAACCAGGGTCTGTTTCTGAGTTTTTAAAAACTCTATTCTGTATATATTTTTTATTCCAGTGTAATATACTTTTAAAAAAAAACCAAAAAAACTATTGTAGCTTTTTAATCTGTTACTCTCTGATAATGTTAGCTCTTCAAAATCTCCCAGGGCTCCAGTCCTGATACAAGTTGAGAACTGTGAGGTACCTGAGTCAGGGAACTGCCAAAGGGGAGTTGGTTCTGAACACAGGTCAGTGTGAGATTGATACAAAAATGGAATCTTTGCCGGGTGCGGTGGCTCACGCCTGTAATCCTAGCACTCTGGGAGGCAGAGGCGGGAGGATTGTTTGAGCTCAGGAGTTCGAGACCAGCCTGAGCAAGAGCGAGGCCCCGTCTCTACTAAAAAAATAGAAATAAATTAGCTAGCTGGACAACTGAAAAAATATATATAAAAAATTAGCCGGCCTTGGTGGTGCATGCCTATAGGCCCAGCTACCTGGGCCACTGAGGCAGGAGGATTGATTGAGCCCAGGAGTTTGAGGTTGCTGTGAGCTAGGCTGACGCCACGGCACTCTAGCCTGGGCAACAGAGCGAGAATGTGTCTCCAAAAAAAAAAAAAAAAAGAAAGAAAGAAAATGGAATCTTGGGGCCACTTTCCTTAAAGCTGCCCTGATAAGAAATAGCCTAGCTGTCAGCCTGGGGAAGAGTTTAGTGAACAGGTTCAATAAGTCTAGGTGTGGAGACTGGAGGGATGTGGGATCTTGAAGCCAAATATGTACTTATAAGTAGTATTTTTTAAAACTGAAGTTATCCTGGAACACAGAAACCTCTATAGGCACCCCAAGCAAGGGAGTTTGCCCCTTTCTTTTCTGGGTATCCTCTAGCTGTTCTATTATGACTTCCTTCCTCTTCAGGACAGCCTTTTGAGAGTCTTGTGAAGTTGGAGAAAAGGGAAATAACTTTCTAAAAAAGGGCAAGAAATAAGAATGAAAATATATTCAAGGCACTTCTATCTGTATACTTTAAAGCAGTGGTCCTCAACCTTTTTAGCATCAGGGACTGGTTTCATGGAAGAGAATTTTTCCACGGACTGGGGGAGTGGGTGGGGAGGCAGCGCTCAGGTGGTGATGTGGGTGATGTGAGCGATGGGGAGTGACTGTGTGGATGAAGCTTCACTCGCTCACCCCCCAGTTCCTAAGTTTCATGGAAGACAATTTTTCTATGGCCTGGGGGATGGGTGGGGAGAGCAGTGGAGCTCTGTGGCCCAGCCTCTAACAGGCCACGGCTGGTACTAGTCCACAGCCCAGGGGTTGGGGACTGCAGCTTTAAAGGATACCTTTACTATCTTTAGAGTTGCCTTCAAAGTTTCAAACATTTCAGTCTCATTGTAATCTTTTTTTTAAATCATAAAGAGTAGATTTATTTCAGAATTTTTGCTTGGCCTAGGGAAAATTTATCAAAAGGAAGGAAAGAATACACCAGTTAAGTGTTCATATTCTTAAAAGCAAAAGCTTTATGACTGTAGCTCTGCATTAAGACATCTTTGGTTGGGGAAATTGGATCTGTTTATAGCTACCACACTATCTTGACTGTGGAGGGGGCCTACTCTCCCAATTTTTCTCTGAAAAACATTTACCAATTCTTGTAGCACAATGTAGATAAGGCTGGACTATTTCATAAGACTTTACCAAAGGCAGGAGAACAAGCAAAAGGAAGTAAGTACAGAGAATAGCATGGACGGAGACAATTTTTCATATGAGATCTAGTTTCAGTCTTCTTTAGCTTTGCTTTCTCTCTAGTTCCTGGTTTGTCTCAAATTGACAAAAACCTTCTTTTCCCTGCCACTTAGAGACCCTTCTAGCATTTGTAGATTCTAAATTTCAAACTGTAATAGAGAGGGCTTATGACTGACACTGGAATTGCTGCCTGTGTAGCATGGCCTATGTCTTCCATAGGAAGTCATATCTAACTCTACCCCAGTAGCTTCCACAAGATAGGCATATCTGGGCTATATCCCAGTAGTTGTATATCTTAGTAATCATGTGGTTGGTGGGTTGGGAATCTGTCATAGGCTTTTTATATGATCAATCTTTATATATTATATACATTTTATGGTTTTTTAAAATAAGGGCTACAGTGTTATAAATTAAAAACAATGGACTGTGAATAGTAGACCTGGATTCTAGTTTGATCTACCAGTCTTGTCTGTTTTAGCAAGTCAATCTGTCTATAGTTTGGTGGAGAGATTTGGATATAATTAGTCTGTAATTTTATAATTTAAACTATAATTGAATTATTTTAAATGATTATAAAATTTATACTTGAATCATACTTTTTGTGTTATATTAGTCTATATTTTAATGTGTTGCTGAGATATTAGTGAGGAATAATGGCCCAATTATCATTCCTATTAGAAAATGTGATCTATTTTATAATAATATACTTTTAGAACAAATTTTTTGTATTATGGTGACGGGTTGGACCTGCTTATATTTAAAAGGAGACATGGGAGTTTGCAATGAGTTTTTTATGAAGTAAATATTACCTCTTTATCATGCATAAATTTAGATGTTCTTATATGGAATGTAATTGCATATAGTTAAATCTATATTTAGATTCTATGTTTTCTGTTTTATTTCTTTCATATATTTGATAATTCTCCTTTAAAATTTTTAAGTTGAACTGAGAAAGCAAACAAAAGTACCATATATTAAAGTACTGTAAGTTATTTGATACTCTCAGTTTAAGATAGATGAATTTTTTTTCTTTCTTCTTAAGTATAATCTGTCTTTTTTCCAGAGTGAAAAGCTTTTGTTGTATGATACAGTCCAGAGTGAACTAGAGGAGAAAATAAGAAGGCTTGAAGAGGACAGGCACAGCATTGATATTACATCAGGTAAGGGGAATGATGTGATTATGACGTTTAAGTGACACCAAACCTTTGTTTTACTGCAGTGTGTCTCATAATATCCTAGTCTTCTAATATTAATGTTATGTAAATGAAGTGTCCGTACAAGAGGGGAAAAGGGAAAACTCCTAAAAAATTTGATATGATTGTGATTGTTACTTTAATTTGAACTCACACTTTAGAAAGATGTAAAAAATGGAGCACATGAAAAGGGACAAAGTAGAAGTATGACAGGAACCTGCTGTAAGAATAGTACTGGAAGACAGCTATAGTATGTGTTTTTCCCTCTAAGTCTTAAAAAACTGTCATGTGGAAGAAAGAATAAAAACCTTTTCTCTTTGGCATCAAACAAGCTAGGGCAAATTGATAGACATTATAGGGAGGTAGATTTTTGTCTCAGAAAAAGGAGAAACTTAATAATTAGATCAGTCCAGTGTAAAATAGGCTTTTTCAGGGGTATTATTTAGAGTTTTCCTACATTTGGAAGTTTACTAGGTTATTCTATAGTTCTTGAACAAGTATTATTTTATCTGTTATAAATTTTATTTTTCTGGTATAGAGTAGACATGGTGGAGTCAGACAAACTGAGCTCTATTGCCAGTGTTCCTTCAACTACTAGTGGGGTGACCATGGATATTTACTTAGCTTTTCTCAACTGGTCTCCTTGTCTGTCAAGGGGAAGTAATAATAATACCTACCTCAGAGGTAGCTTTGAAGATTAGGTGATGTAATATATATTTTACAAAATACCTGGCATATACTCATCAATTCTTAATCATTAAGTGCCAACTTAATTTTTGCTTTAATAAAGACAGGAAAATTGATAAACATGTAACTGTTCATGAAATTATATGCAGTCTTGTGTATACATACATAGCCACCAATGAAGTTTTATACAGTTTTCTATGTAACTAAATAGCCACCATAAGATTATAGTCTTTTTTCCTCCTTTGATCACCAGAAATCAGCTAATACTAAATTTTTATTTATCTACCAGAGCTGTGGAATGATGAGCTTCAGTCAAGAAAAAAGAGGAAGGATCCTTTCAGTCCTGATAAAAAGAAGCCTGTTGTTGTTTCAGATATCCTTTTCCAAATTTTCTGGGTTTTTTCCCCCTTGATGTACATCTTTGCATCATGCATACCTTTATAACTTTTATTTGTACACATTGACTTTATTTACATGATTCTGTAATAAGCAAAAGATGACTTATAAAACTGATTGAAGGCAGAAGATACAGTTTAGATTAAGAGAGGTGGAAGAATAGAAGAAATTTAGTCATGATCTTGACTTTGAAAATTATTATGGCTTTGTGGTTCATAAAGGCTTTCATGTGAAACAGCTATTTAGTGTATGGCATGATTGTTTAATTCTCATGTATACTTTAAAAAATTTTTTTAATGTTTCTGAAATTGGAGTATGAACTAATATGTGCACTCAGTCTTGGCATTCCCTATGGTACTATGCCCTTGCCCCGTCTCATTTCCCCCTCCACCTTAAAAACAGTAACTAGGTGGGTGGTATATCTTACAATCAGTGATATCACAGAATTAAGGGAATGTGCTTATGGCATTAGAAGTACTAGGATGTATTTATCTTGGTAAATACAGGTAAATCCTGGTAAATTTTTTAAGTGTCTTAAAAAATAATTTGAAGCCAGAATTCAGGATACCGAAGGATTATATCCATAAATCATTGTTCTGTTTTCTGAAAACTAGATCTTTGGAAATATAACTCAAAGTGTGATATTCTTACAGCTAAATTGACCTTGACTTTTCAACGACCATATATAGTTTATATGCTACAAGATCTTGATATTCTTGAAGACTGGACAACAATTAGGAAGGTATGATTAAAAAGCAGTGAAACACAAGTATATTTTTATAGTCTACTTTTTAAGATTCTATGGTTTTTCACTAATATATATCAGAATACGATTATCATACATATGCTTTGCTTGTAACTTTTTTTATAAGGCAATCAATACTATTATAGATAACAGTGATTGCAAGAATATTTTAAGAATTAAAGATATGTCAGCAGTTTGATTGTATTTTTTATTTTATTATTATTTTTTGAGACAGTCTCTGTTGCCTGGGCTACAGTGCAGTGGTGTCATCATAGCTCACTGTAACCTCAAACTCCTGGGCTCAAGTGATCCTCCTGCCTCAGCCTCCCAAGTAGCTAGGACTATAGGTGTGTGCCACCATGCCCGGCTAATTTTTTAATTTTTTGTAGAGATAGGATTTTGCTATCTTGCTCAGGCTGGTTTCAAACTTCTGGCCTGAAGTGATCCTCCTGCTTCAGCCTCTCAAATTGCTGGATTATAGTCATGAGCACTGTGCCTGGCCCAGATTGTATTTTTTAAATAATGTAATTAATAATTTACGTAAAAGTACAGAAAAGCATTGATTAATTTGCCCCAAAATAATAATATTATCACCATTCTGTGCCTAGTCCTTAGCCCAGTCCTGGCTTGTAGAAGGCACTCAAATAAATATTTATTGAACAAACAAAAGTAAACATTTGAACCCTTATTATATGTCATGCATTGTCATTAAATATTCAAGAACTATAGTTTTTTCTGTGTTTATTTGAAAGTGGAGACTTATTTTCCTCATTAAATTTTTCTATATTTATAAACTTAGATGAGGGTTAGAGATTATTTCAGGTGTTGAAAACACCTCTAGGAGAAATTGTTATTCTTTATGTACATTCCTTATGATCTTAGACATTAAAAATTTATTAGAGGAGCTAATGGTTATATTTTACTATATTTATTATGGAGCTATTCAATAGTGTTATGCATATTAAGTAGATACCAAAATAATTTTTCAGTCTAAACTCAGACAACTTCTCTCTTCCTTTTTTTTTTTTAATTAAGGCAATGGCTACACTGGGTCCACATAGAGTGAAAACAGAACGTAAGTCATTTTGTCTGAATTGAGAAATATTCTCTGTAGTGACTTGTTGAATGAGGGTTGGTAAATCATCTATATACCAAAGAGCTCCCCTGTTAGTGGTTTTATTTTATCACTGAACACCATACCTGTAATTATGAGGAGTTGTTCTGGAGTCATTTGTTTCATGTAAAAGTTTCAAAATTTCTGGGTGCAGTACAATTCTTCTTTCAATGTTCAGCTACATTGCTATTGCTAATAATGGATCAGTAACTCAATAAGTGTTTATTCTGTATTTTATATGGGCCCAGTAATTCTATAGGGGTGGTGTTTGGAATTCATGGATTGACTTCAAGGGTTCTGAAATTGTGTCCTCTGAAATTGTGTGCAAAATTCCTTCTGTGTGCGTATTTTCTGAGGAGAGAAATTAGACTGCTGACAATGGATTCCATCAAAGAAATTTACCCCCCCACCAATATTTACACATTCTGATGTGCCTTAGTAAAATTCACATCAAATTAGACTTCCTTGAGTTTTTTTGAAAGTTTAAAATCACTGCCAAAGTCATGATGGACATTAGTGTCTAGGATAACTTTCTTTTTCTGCCTTCTTTCACTGTAGATGAGATTTCCTAATCCTTCTAAGTACAGTGAAGCTAGATTTTTTAAAAAGCATGTTTTAAATACTTAGAAAAGGAATTTCTAGTCACATTCTAACAGGTAATCTATAAGAGATCAATTTCTTTTTTTATCTTTAATCCAAGAATTTCTTTAAACTTTATATCATGTCAGGAAATCGCAGCAGTATTATACTAAATTACTGCCCTTGGGAATTAACTGCCAGGGCAGCTGCCTAAATCTCTAGAGCAGTGGTTTTTAACATTTTTGAGTCATAGATTCCTATAAGAATCTCACTACCCTATTTGAATGGGTCTCCCTGCCATCCTTGTTATCTTTAGTATTGTCTCCTATTCGTTGTATTTATAGCATTACCTCAATTTGTACTTTTTAGTTTATTGTTTACTTGTTTGTCTATCTCCTGATGGATTGTAAGCTCCACAAAGGCCTGGAACCATATCTGTGTTAGTCACAGTTTTTTTTTCCAGCACCTAGCACAGTTCCTTGTGTATAGGAAGTGCTCAGACAATATTTGTTGAATGAATGGGTGAATACTTACTGAACTCTTTCTATGTAACAGGCACTATTTTAGTCTCTATTTTAGGCTCTGGGAATACAACAGAGAGATGGATCTCCTGAAGTCTCTTTGAGGGAGGTGGAATCATAGATATATAAATAAATAATTAAGGAGATAGTTACAGATGATAACTGCTATGAAGGAAGTATGCAGCTGTGATGACAGTTAACTGAGGAGTGGGTAGGGTGGCTGGGGAAGACCTCTCTCAGGAGGTGACATCTGAATGATGAAGTGCCTGCTTCATGGTATACTTTTGACAGTAGGTTTCCAGGAAGAATGTTTTTTTCCCTGTATGAGTTTATCTGACTAATGCCAAACCATTTCTGGGATTTAGAAATGGAAGTTCTACTTAGGACATTTCCTATTTTAGAATTAAAGGCCTGGAGAACTTTGGAATGTATATTAAACTGTACTTCTTTGGAAGTGTCAGATGCCTGCAGGGGAGAAAATATAAAAAGCATAATTTTCAATGGCAATATGCTGATTGATATTTTAACTACTGCTTAAAATTAGCACTAGAAATCAATAATGTACCTGCTTCCCCTTCTGTCACTTTTCTCTTAACTGATGATTTATTGTTCATTGTGTAGCTTTGTTCAGTAGTTATATTAAAAATTTAGTGAATTATATAAAAGAATGTAAGAAATCAAATTTTTTAAAATTTGATTTTAGGTTTGCTATTTAAGAAGTATTTTTAGTGTTTTTTTTCACATATGTGCATGGAGTAGTGTTAATTCCTAATATTCTGGCCCTTTTGTTCTTCTGACAATGTTTTATTAATATAACAGTTTTTGAACTGATCCCTTTAGCACCTGTGAAACTGGAAAAACATCTGCACAGTGCTAGGTCTGAAGAGGGAAGACTATATTATGATGGTGAATGGTATATACGTGGACAAACAATATGTATTGATAAAAAAGATGAATGTCCTACAAGGTAAAAAAAAACCTTTATTATTTCAGTGTGGCTCAGTATTATAATTTACAACATTGATGTCAATAAAGTATCTGCTCCCTCCATAGTGCATTCATAATACATCATTAGTTGCCTGTAGATCTTTTTTTCACTTGACATATGACTTGACTGTATGTGTGAAATAGTGTTAATATTTATACAACAGTCTTCATATTAAGTTCATGAACACAAGCATTAATGCAAGTGGAGATGTTGAAATTATTCAGCTAGTTAACTGATCCTGTTTGTTAATTCTTATAGTAGGTGAATTATTGTGATCTTAATATAATGATCTTCAAACCAGACTATTATTAATCTTTGGTGAATTTGTATCAATTAGAGTAGAAAACAAATGGAAAATTAATGAAAACCTTAAGAGTAATAGTAAAGTATAACTTGAAAACTGCCTTTAAAAAGTCTCAATAATCTGTCTCAGCTTAAATAAAGTTTATATAAAATTATTTATATAGCCCTGTAAGTTTTATCTGGTTGTAGCCTTTTAAAAATATTGTTAATCAGCTTTCCTTCCTTCAGTAGTTTAAGTGTTAATTCTCAGAGTAATAACCTTGTATAGTAGGAAAATGTCTTTTTTTAGGTATCAGTGGTAAATAAAACATTTGAATTTAGTCTAGAATACTCATTTCCTAAATACAGTGGTTTTAATTGGATTATAATTTCATCTTTAAAGTTTTAGAATTCCAGGAACATTGTGTACAGTAACTTTTCTCATAGAACCTTGTTGATCTAATTACTGGGTTATGTATGATACTCCTGGATTCTTTTCTTTATTTCTTGCTTTTGAGACATTTTACTACTACTTAATATAAAAATGGTTAAAAAAGAGATGAAATAACATAAAAGGATAAAAAAATCTATTTTTTTAAAAACTTCTAAGTGAAGATCAGTAGTGTCAAAAAAAATTGTGTAAGTACTATAGATGGTTTGACGCTGGAAATTGAGGATTAGTATTATATTTGAAAGATTTCTTATAGCCAAGGCTGATATGAGTTGGGGGTGTAATACCATATAGTGCTTTTAGCTCCACTGTCTTTTTTGGGGGTGGGAATAGAGTAGGAATGATGTACATTTAATAGTTCTATTAGAAAGTGAATTTTGCCAACTCTATTAAGAAAAGAAAGATGATCTATTAAGTAATGCTGAATGTGATATTTTTGATAGCATGCCCTGCTAATAGTACAACACTCTGGTAAATGAATGCTGAATCTGCTGTTGTAGTCCCAATGAGTTTGGTTTTATAGCTAGTAATCTAAAATGAATTGAGGAGGCATATTGTAATTCACTCATTCATTCTTTTTTTTTTTTTTTCCTTTTAGTGCTGTAATTACAACAATTAACCATGATGAAGTTTGGTTTAAGAGGCCTGATGGAAGCAAATCTAAGCTTTACATTTCACAGCTACAGAAAGGAAAATATTCAATTAAACATTCATAATCATGATTTAAGTGTTATCTAAATCTACCTTATTAGTGTTACTAAGTGTGATGTGTCATGGGAGTAAAAAATGTATTCAATAACTTAATATTCTCATTGAATCATGAGAGAATGTGTATTTGTAGGTAGTATTCTAAGTAGACCTCATATTGATATGTTATTAAAAGAAATAGTAATAAAGGTTTAATCATGATCATGACATTTATTTGCCTCTTAGGTCTGATGACCAATAGTTATACTGTATATGGTAGGGGTTTCTTTCTAAATATTTTTCTTCAGTTTTTAAAAAAGTTAAAAGTTATAAAATTTGTCTTATCTTTAGTGAACTATGACTACATTTATCTGCAATTTAAAAAATTTTGCATATCTTTGTCATTCATCATGTGTTTGTAAATATGACTGATAAAATGTTTTCCTATAAATGGTTTGTACTAGTATATTAGTGTTAAATCAGAACTGAAATTTAAACATATATATGTGAGTATGTATATATGATATGGCATCATCAGGTTATTTAGAACTGATGGCCTTACCTTACAATCTTGTTTTACCCAAAATTAAGCTATTGGGTTTGAAAGCTAAAAAGGAGCACTTTTGTAGAATAGCAGCTTTCCTTCTCCTCTTCCTTGATTGTATGGTGGTGACCTATTTTTACAAATTTTACTTAATGTTAATCAGTAAAATATGTGTCAAGTGATAACATGCTTCTACCTGTATTTCTTGTGACCCTTTAGAGGGTGGTATTTATACCTGGTATTTATGATGCAGTATATAAATGGTGAACAGTAACTGACAGTATTGTGTTTGCTGTACATGTCTGATCTTTTGAAAAAGATTTTTAGTAAGCAGTTTCCAGAGGTAAAACTAGGTCCTTATTCCAATTTTATTCCTAGGGCACAATAGGCAGGGGAATCATTTCCTTGAATATATTCCCAAATTAATATTGTCATCTTTGGTATTTCTGTGCCATAGGGCCATTTGGTGCAATTTAGAAAATGTTGGCCTTCCTTAGCCACATTCAAAATTAACTTCCAAAGCCTCAGGAACAGTACAAAGAATTGAAACCCTTAATATGGCAGCACATTGGCTGTAGTATATATTTAGGGTACAACCAAATCAAGTATTCCTGGTGGTCTTGTGCACTTTAATTTCTGTTACAATAAGACTTAAGAGGATGAGGAAGAAATCTACTTATTAATACTTAGGGCAGGAATATCTGCATGATTCCGTTTGTTTTCTTACTATTTTACCTCTGCAAACATCTTCCTGTGCAGATCACTACTTCACAGTTGCCAAATTTTAAAACATTTGACTTCTGAAATTCAGTATCAGCAAAGTTATGCTACTTTGTTCTGTTTCTAATTAACCTTAGCCAATGTACATAACGTCATAACCCAATAGTATTTCACAGTACTTATGTATACAATGTTTGATAAGCATTTTTAATAAGATTTGTATTTTTAAATTTAGTATATAATAAAAACATGTGTTTGAGTGTCATTTGTAGTGTCTTGAATTCCTTATGTGTGTTTGGTTTTTTTAGTATTTATAACCTGTCCACTTTGAAGATTTGAGTCAGTTTACATCAACAGGTATGGAGTGCTGCCCAAAGGTGTCTGTTTCTCTAAACCATGATTCAGCCTCTATTGGGGTATATTTAGATGTTCAAGACAGCTGAGTTATACTTAGTTTAAAAATAAAGGCCAGATGCAGTGGCTCACACCTGTAATCCTAACATTTTGGAAGGCCAAGGTGGGCGGATTGCTTGAGCCTAGGAGTTGGAAGCTGTAGTGAGCTATGATTGTATCACTGCACTCCAGCCTGACAGAGCGAGACCCTGTCTCTAAAAAACAAACAAAAAAGTATTTATATGCATATCTGCTATACTTTAATAAAAATGTACTGTAAACTTCTGAAATTCTAAAATAGAAAATCTTTATTTTAAAAACTATGATTTAGTATATTTACTTGCAAAACTTTAATATTTATATCATGTATATTCTTCCACCATAATATTAAGATTCAGGTAAACATATGCTTGTCTATGATTAAAATACTATAAAATATATTTTATTATTGGCAGTTTCCTATCAGACTTCTAGTCATGAGGTTTAATTTGGGAGAAATGTTAGAAACTCTGAAATGTGGTGGAGCAGTTGCTGCTGCAACAATATTTATGGTCAGCCTCTGTCTTAGGATAGGTTGCTGCACCCTTGTTATTACAGCTCCCAGTTTTTCATGTCGTTTCCCCTTTTAAAAAGTAACCAATTATCACTAATCCAATTCGTCAACTAATAATAATTAGCAAATACTAATGGCACACTTCTGTCCTTTTTCATTGTTCATATTGGTGAGCTGGGCACTAAGTACTTTTCATTGCAGCCTTCATGTTCAAGTTGTTCTTATATACATGTTGTTACTCAGGCCTCCACTTACACAACCATGTTCACCTCACTGATAATCATTTAAAAAGAAGAATAGGGAATTTGATTGTTATTTCTAACACTTTGTTTTTGGACCCAGTAAATCCAGTACAATAAAATTGAACTAAAATGAATTTCTCTTACAAGAAAACAGATGTAGGATGAACAAATATATTAGTTAGGATTTATGCAGTCTCTTGCTAAATTGGAATGCAAACTATTCTAGTTGCTAAAGAGGAAATATGAGATATTAAAAAACCATGAAAGCTCAGAATGGGGTTAGAGGCAATGTTCCTTATATCGTCTTTATGACGAAATATGGGAGTGTGGCTCGTGTGTCAGTTAGGATTTAATGGGCAGTTCCCTGTTGGTCATTGCGGGCCAGAGATGTGCCTAAACTTCATATGTGCAGGAACTTGAACTTCTATCTATATGCCCTGTTATGGGCTGAATTGTATCCCCCCCCACCCCAAATTCATATGTTGAAGCCCTGCCTGATCCCTAGTACCTCATGATGTGACTGTATCTGGAGACAGGGCCTTGAAAGAGGTGGCTAAGTTACAATGAGGATGGGTCCTAATGCAATCTCACTGGTGTCCTTATAAGAAGAAATTTGGACACAGACACCATTTGTGTATGCACAGAGAACAGGTCATGTGAGGACACAGTGCAAAGGCTGCCATCTGCAAGCCAGAGGGAGGGGCCTCAGAAGAAACCAAACCTGCTGACACCTTGACTTGGACTTCTAACCTCCATAACTGTGAGAAAATAAATTTGTTATTTAAGCCACCTAGTCATTTGTTATGGCAGCCCTAGCAAACTAATACATGCCCCAAAGTGACACCTCTGGGGAAGTTAGACTGAGCAATTTACAGTGGATTGAAGTGTACAGCTGAGTGTCAGTTCAATAATTTACATTGGGAAGTATAACGGAGAAGATCTGACTCCTCAAGTCAACTAGTTGACATATTTCTTCCTTCTAGAAAAATCTATGTGAAAGCAAAATGGTAATCACATTTGTTTGTTTCAGTGACACTTTCGGGATTCCCTAATCCTCTGATGAGGCTACCTCCTTCCTGGTATTGTGCTGGACATGTTGCTATAATCTTACTTTTGATTTTTCTTGGTGCTCTGCTGACAAGATCTCTTTTCCGTTAACATGTGCTGTGCAGGTCTTGCCCACACTCCCTCAGTTTTTCCTACACCATGCACCTTTATCACTCTGGCCAGTTTACTGGACCAGTGCGGTCCTGGACACATGGGCAGCCAGTGATAATAACACTTGTGGTTCGAGTGACTGCCATGTGCCATGTGGAACTATGTTAATACATAAACTGAAAGTCCTTATGTCATATTTTTCATGTTCTAAACAAAATGAACATGAAATCTAAGAATTCTGATATGTCTACTCTTTATATATTTGCCATAGATTGGAAATTTCTGGCCATGATATTTTTCTCAAGGTGTGAGGGGCAAAATCCTGTGGCAGAACTTATATTTTGAATGTTCTAAAACAGTTGATTATCTCAAGTTGCTAATCTTTCTGAAAAATATGATATGGTTGGCTGTAGAAAGCTGAAAAGTTCTTTGTTGCAAAACTTGAAGCTAATGTGTTCTTTTTAAAGACACATTTTACTAAAGTCAAGAGAAGAAGTTACATAGTAATAGTCTTTAAAGTCTATTTTTTCTTTCCTTTTCTATTTTCCTGTTTCTAATATAAGTTGAGGTGAGTGACCTTGCCAGGAGAGAAGTGCCATGATTCTAGTTCAAAAATAGGCCACATAGTAGTATTTTTATCTCTGCTAGTAAAAGTTACAAATTATGTTCAACTGCTGAGAAAACCAGACCCTTAAGCAGAGTATAAATGACATCTGCTGTTACAGGGATGTTGAAAGAAATATATTGCATTTATTATTGAAAGATTTTGAAAATGGCATTGTTAATGGCAGAGATAGTAAAGTGCTTGCACTTGTTTAAAGATAAATGTATGATTTCAGTATATTATGTTTAAGTACATCTATGGGTAATTGCACTTATTATGGAAAACTGATTTTTTTTTTTTTTTAGACTTCAGGCACTGTTTAAATTATTCATTGACTCTAGCAGTTTTTGATTTGAACCTTACACTCCATGGTATTAACTTATATTTTACGAATACATTTATATATGTACATATAATAATAGATTATCCACTATACAAGGGCCAACTTGGTTGGGCCTTTCCTGCATGCAGTTGAGCTACACCCACTCTCAGACCCAAAGGTTCTGCTGGGCATGTCAGACTTCTCATGGAAAGGGGAGCCCAAGGGTGTGTCCACTCACCCTTCCCTTCCTTTAGAGCACTCTTCTCCCTCCTCTCCTGCGCATCTGTCCAAGGGAACTCTCGGCACCAGTCACGGCTCATGCCCACTCTGTACAAGTGGGGAGGAGACTCACCAACGTGAGGCTTCTACTCTGGCCACTGCTTGCAAGGTGCCTTTTGTGACCTCTCCTGGTTCTCTGGATTTTCTCTTTTTTGACTTCCATTCTGAGATTTTAAAAGACTCTGTAAAATTCTATGTCTTATGTATATTGTTTTTCTGCCAGTTAAATAGAAAAAGGTATAGTAGGCCTATTATTAATATTTACACTAATGGAATATTATATGCACTCTTCTGTACTTCTCTTTTTCTTTTTTATCACAACACATGTTGGTGATCTTTCCATGCCAGACCCTAAAGAGTTACCTTCTTCTTTGTAACAACCACATGGTATTCACTTTTATAGAATAACCGCATGGAATTCTGTGGTATGGGACACCAGCACGATATTGATGAACACTTAGGTTGTTCCCTTCCTTCCTCCTTCCTTCGCTCCTTTCCTGTCTTCCTTCTTATCAAACAAGGATGAAGTGAACACTCTTGTACACACATCTTTAACCCTGGGAAAGAGTATATTTGTAGCATAAATTTCAAGAATTGCTGTGTCAAATGGTAGGGGAATTTTGTATTTTATTAGATTTGCCAAATTTGCCTGCAAATAAATTGTACCAATTTACATTCCCACTAACAGTGTATGTATGAGGGTGCCTATTTCTCTTAATCATCAGAAACTCTGGGTTAATTTTTGAGGTCATGATTCAAGATCATTCTTTTACCTTCTCTTTGTTGTCTGCAGGTTGCGTGCTAAGCCCTCATTCTACTCCCTTTAGAACACTTTACTCACTTCATTGGCTTCAGCTACCACATATGTCCTAATAAATCCCAAACATAAATCTCTACCTTCACCCTAGTTACATATTTCAAATTTCCCTTGGGCATTTCCATCTATTATGCTCTTCACACTTTTAATATATGCAAACCCAAATCTTATCTCCTCTTTGCATTCCTCCACCAGCACGAAATGCATTCCATCTGTGTTCCCACCTACCCAAATTCAGACCTTGAAGCAGTTGTGGCAGGTGGCTAAACACATGGATTTTGGAGCCAGACTAACTGGGTTTAAATTCTGCCTCTTATCAGCTGTATGACTGTGGGCAACTTCTTAACCTCTTTGTGTCTCAATTTCCCCATCTAAAAATGGAAATAATAATACTTCATAGGGTTGTGGTGAGGATGTAATATATGTCAAGTGCTTAGGACAGTACTTGTTACATGATAAATCCTACATAAGGGTTATTTATATATTTTGACTCCTTACTTCTCACATCTATGTAATTATCTAGTTCTATAGATTCTAATTCTGAAATCATTCTCTTCTCTTTACTCCCACTGATGCTACCCTAGTTCAAGCCACGGGTATATTTTACTGTAATGATTCTGATGATCCAACTGGTTGCCTTGTTTCTTGCTCTTTCTTGGTAGCAAATGTTATGTTTCTGAAACCCAGAACTGTTAGGCTGGGACCAAATCTGCAGGTGGCAGGTACAAGCCAGGAGGGTGGTTCCTAGGGGTGGAGAAGCTGGGCAAGGGACTGCAGGAAAACGCAGCTAACAACCTCAAAGAGCAGAACTTGAGGTTTGAGGCACACACACCTGTGGAGCTGCAGCTTTGTTATAAGAACACCTGTCAATCATGTATATCAATCATCTGGTAACATCCCACACCTCCTGTAAGCCCGCCCCCCGGACCAGGCCAATAAAAGGAAACCACCTGGGAGTCCTCAACGTCTTTCTCCACTTGTGGAGGCTGACCCGGTCCTCTCTGGAACATACTCTCGCTTTGTATAGCTCCCTTCTTTTCTGCAATAAAACCTGTTTGTGTGGAATTGCTTCCTGTCTGTGGTCACTCCGTCACACCAGCCCTGCTTATGAATCTTCCGAGCAAGCAGCCAAAGAACCAGGGCAACAGTTCGCCAAGAGGCCGGACTTGACACCTTGCTTCTTGTCCTTTTTTTTGTAGCAAATGTTATGTTTCTAAAACCCAGAACTGAGTTTTACTCCCAGCTGGACTTCAATTCTTTTGTTTACCTAGAACTCCAATTTCTACTTTTTCCAGGAAATGCTTCTTCCCTGATCTGACCATGTTGTTCTAATGAGAACACCACTTTCCCTAATGCTCCACCATTCTTGGTCCTAGTTGATTGGGCTAGGTGGGCATGTAATTCAAGCTGCCACAATTAAAACCCTTCCCTGGGATCTTTCAAACTGTAATGGTGGAAAGAGTGTCAGTCTCCCTCTGATGTTTGAAACTGGAACAATAACATTTGGAAATTATAGGCAATTAAGTTTCCTGTCCTCTGGAAAGACCTAGAGAGATGAGAGATGGACAGATGGTTTCTTAACATTTAATTTCCTGATACTAGCTGACCCATAGTACTTCCATACTGCAGTCTTTCTCATGTTACATGGGTCTTCTAATTAATAAATTCCCCCTTTTCTAAATTATTTTGAGCTGGATTTCAAACTCTTATAACATTTATGATAAACACTTTGGCTTCATATTCTATTGATTTCCATTTTGAAAATCATAATAAACTTTTATGATGTTACCACAAACGTAAGGAATAAAAAATAAAGGTATTCATGAAATTGCAAATGTACATGTGAGAAAGAGAAAAACAGTCCCTGACAACTAGGAACTGCCAGGCACTGACAGATAAACCTTGGTGTTCTGTTGAACATAAATAATCTCATGGAACACCAACATCAAACAAGGCCACTCTGTGACCATGAGGAAGTAGGACAAAAAAACAAGACCCCTTCCACACCACCCCAATCTCGTCTAAGTATAGATAAAAACAAGGTCAGTCTGCAAACCACAAAAGTACTAAACAACCCCCTATTCTGGCTAATGTGAATGTTTCTGCTTCTTTATCAATTATAGCATCAGCTTCACTTCATTCTTCCTGCTTTATAAATAAGATTTATTAAGATAATCAATTATAGTATTGCCCCCACTTCCTTACAGCATTTTATCCAGAGCAAATCCCACTTCCTTGAACCCTACCAAAAATCTCCTAATACAAACCCACTCCTATAAATCCTTTTAGACACCTTCTTACTCAGGCACTCACAGTGCCCCAGGATGTGCTTTCTCCCTCACTGCAATGAACAGGAAACCCAACTAGTTCAAGTGGGTTCCTGGTGGCTTTTGGCTGGAGGACATTTAAAACAGTTTTGCTTTAAGAGTTTTTATTTATTTATTTACTAGATTTAGCCTCCAAATACTCAGGTATATTCTGGACACTGTTCTGGGAGCTTCCAGTATATAATTATAATTATAATGACTGATACAACACACTTAGGCTTTCATTGCAATTACACATTATTGAAAGAATCACAAAAGACAGGTGAAATGACATTTCCTGAAAGACGTTTGTATCTTAATCTAAATTAGATAGTACATTGCTTCCAAAACCAGGAAATATTTCTACTACATTCACCAGGGACTGTTTGCCTTCTGTAAATGGAAAAGCTATAATCCCAGTGCATTTTGATTAAAACCTGAAGGTGGCAGTAAATTCCTACAAGACTTAGGTGTTTAGGTTAGAATTTGTATTTTTCCTTCTAATTATGCAAAATTGTACAGTGAGACTACGGTCGTAGTTAATCCTATTGCATACTAATTAAAAGACATTCAGGAAGAAAATAAAGTTCTATACAAGGATTATATTTTTATTACTGTTTGTTAACTGAAAAGAATTCACTATGCAAAAGGCTTAGGGACATTGTAACTGGTTATGTGCTTTCTGCGGTCTGTGGCCTGTTAAGAACCCTGCCCTCATCACAGCCTGAGCTCCGCCTCCCAGTCCCCCTGCCCCCTGCCCTGCCGGGTCCGTGGAAAAATTGTCTCCCATGAAACCGATCCCTGGTGCCAAAAAGGTTAGGGACCTGCTGCTTTAGAGTTAGTATAGAAACAAAGTATATAATTAAAGAAAAGGAAACATTAGAACTTTTTTTTTTTTTGAGACAAAGTCTCACTCTGCTGCACGGGCTAGAGTGAGTGCCGTGGCATCAGCCTAGCTCACAGCAACCTCAAACTCCCGGGCTCAAGTGATCCTTCTGCCTCAGCCTCCCAAGTAGCTGGGACTACAGGAATGTGCCACCATGCCCGGCTAATTTTTTCTATATATTTTTAATTGGCCAATTAATTTCTTTCTATTTATAGTAGAGATGGGGTCTCACTCTTGCTCAGGCTGGTTTCGAACTCCTGACCTTGAGCAATCCGCCCGCCTGGGCCTCCCAGAGTGCTAGGATTACAGGTATGAGCCACCGCGCCCGGCCCATTACAATTTTTTATACAGATCAAAGTGCTCTGAAGGGATGTAGCAGTAAATGCAGCCATATCTCACTCTCCTTGGGGGATTTGTTCCAGGACCCCCAAGGTTACCAAAATGCATGGATGCTCAAGTCCCTTACACAAAATGGCATTGAATTGGCATATAACTAACCACATCCTCCTTTAATTCATCTCTAGATTACTTATAATTCCTAATAAAATGCTGTCAACAGCTGTTATGCTGTATTGTTTAGGGAGTAATGACGAAGAAAAGCGTCTGTACATGTTCTCTACAGACAGAACCATCACCATCGATTTTTCTTTTCCTGAATATTTTTCATCTGTGGTTGGTTGAACCGGGTGCATGCGAAACCCATGGATAAGGGAGGTCAACTGTATGTAGTTTATATTTGTCTATTAAATCAATAACCATTTTGTAGGATTTTGTCCCACATTTCACCAATTTTATCCTCAAAATTCTTAAAACAGGCTTTTGTATGGTTGTGTTTTTATCCAATCATCTACTTATAATCAATAAAATCTCTAAAATATTAGTTAGAAATGGCTTAATTGATAATTTGATAAAGAAAATGTATGAATAGCAAATTCATAAATATTAATTCATATTGGAAAATAAATTACTTCATTAATCTTTTATGTAAAGATCTAGAACTAGGTTGTTTCATAGTTTCTTCTCTTGTGGGTAAATGTCATTGGTCCACTGAGTTATAACCAAAGTTATAGTGAGGTTTTAGTGACTTCAATATATAGGCACAAGATTATTAGAGCTCGGAAAATTAGGAAGCATAGGACTTCTATAATTTTTCTAGATAAAAGGTAAATATATACTACATGTATTACTGTGTAAATACACAAATTAAAGTAGTTAATTTTGTTGAGAGAGAGAAATGATGCTGATATTTTAAACATCTTTGTATGACTGTGCTGCCACAGGAATCAATAATGCAGTTTAGAAATTGTTAACTTGAGTGATCTGAATTTTCAAGATGTTATTTTATCCCTCCACTTAATTTTATTTAACTTTATTTTAAACCCAAGTTTATATAATAGTAATTACTTTATTAACCATATCAAATGCTAATTTAATTTTAATAATTCCACAGAACTTATTTATAATTCCTTTTTATGGACATCTTTCTTAGGCAGGTAGAAATTTTACATAATGACTGAAAGAGGACAGTTGTGGGATTTGTTTTTGGCAAAAGAAAAATGTAAAAGTTAGAAGCATAGACATATGACATATATTTATTACAGAACTATACTTGTTTATAATACAAAATTTTAAAAGTTTTTCTTTTTTTTTTTTTTGAGACAGAGTCTCACTCTGTTGCCCAGGCTGGAGTGCAGTGGCATCAGCCTAGCTCACAGCAACCTCAAACTCCTGGGCTCAAAGGATCCTCCTGCCTCAGCTTCCCGAGTAGCTGGGTCTACAGGCACGTGCCACCACACCTGGCCCCAGAACAGGTATTTTTAATATAACAATTATTCTCAATAATTATAAGTGATTCGTTTATTTCATTTTCAAATAGTGTGTAGATTCATTTTGCTTGTAATACTTGAAAGCTTGTAAAAAATGTCTTTTAACTGTAGATTCTGTGTAACTTAGCACTGTTTAACTTATGTAGCATAATTTCCATTTTTTTATTTGGAGAACATAATAGTTAATATAAATATAACTGCCTACGGATGACCATCAGCTTAGAACTTAGGATCTACCAATGAAGTCTGCATTATTTTATTAATTACAGACTAGCGGTAGTTAACACTGGCTGCCAGCAGAGGGCACTTTGAGGTTTTTATATGTTAGAATTTTAGGGCGTTGGTGGCCCAAGAGTTTAGACTATTTGTCTTCAAACTGTTTTCCTAAGAGTAATAATATTTCTAACATTTCTTGATTATCTGTAATTCCCTGTCTCAGTTTACAAACTTCTAGGCTGTCTGGGAAGGGATAAGGTCATCTAAAAAAAGCCCAGCAGCAGTCACCATGAACAGGTGTGAGAGACAGTCCTTTGCTGTGAAATCTGAGAAACTCCCTGGATTTTTTTTTCAGTCCCTTTTCAGCTCCATCATGGCTGTCAGCAGTCCTCCCCTAGAGATCTGAATGTAGCCCAGAAATAAAATCCTGTGGTTTTAAAATTGTCTAATTTAGTCAATAACAAGGTCAACACCAAATGGAAAGATGAAGCTGGGAGGAGAACCATCCAGCCTTCTGGATGACCTAGGGCAGTGTTTTTCACATTTTTTGACTGGGACATGTGTTCTAATACCTTTGTATGTTCACACACATACAACACACACACACCTAAAACAAATGTCTCTTGAAACAATGTTTGCCCTTATAATGTATGATAAAAGCTTATGTAATTTTTAAATACTTAAATGAAATATAGAAAATAAATTTAAATTATAAAAACAAAATTTAAAATATTTTAATGTTTATGTGTGCTTGCCTGATTATGAGTTTCAGTTGGGTCTGGGACATAGAAAGACAATCTATATACACATGTTATATTGTTGAACCTTTTTTTTTTTTTAAAAAAGATAGGACTCAGCTGCATAAAATTGGACTAAAATCTTGGATTCAAAACGTGCTATCAATACCATCGGTATATGCATGAACCTTTTAATTTTACTTATTCATAATATAATAAATTTAAAAAACTATCATCCATGAACTAGAAAATTACTAATAACCCATATCTACTTTTATTTTCTTTCCCATTCTGTCCCCATGCCTTCTTCCAAGAGGTAACCATTCAACTAATTTGTTATTCTCTCTTTTTAAAAGTAGGTACACATACCCACACACTCACTGCACACACACACACATGCACTTGTAGTTTTATATACATTATACATGTATATCTATATATCTACATTTATGTATGTATGTATATATAAGATACATATTATACATATATCTTATGTTCTTTTGTGACTTGCTTTGTTTTACTCTTCATCGTAGCTAAGATTCATCCATATTGTTTCATCTAGCTATAGTTCATTCTATTTTACGGCTATAAGTACTATAATCTATTCTTTGTCCATGAACATTTAAGGTATTTTTAGTTTTTTGCTACTAATGTCAGTGCATGTACACGTCTCCTGGTATATATATATATATATGTAAGAGTTTCAGTTGGATATATAACTCGGAATGAATTTACGTATATGTTGGGCATAGCAATGTTTCACTTTACAGGATAATGCCAAATTGTTATATGAACTGATTGTTTCCATTTATACTCATACTAGCTATGTCAAAGAGATCCACACTGGCTCACATCCTTGCCTCACTTTCCCAATTCTCTATCTTCACTTCCTAAATAGGTTACTTGCACTCAAATCTTTGTCTCAGAGTTTCCTACCACGTGACAGTTTTGTGCAGAGATTGAAGTTAGTTATATTTACCTCCTTATATCATATCAATTGGCGGCCAAGACATAAAGTGCTAAGCAGTATTTATTAACTTTGGTTGAAAAGATTATTTCCAATAATAATGCTAGTTAGGTATCTGAGCTTACCTTCTTTTTGTAAACGTTTAAAAATGCTGCAAAATTATTTTTAAAATCTTTACAAAAGTATTTAAGAGCTGGCAAGATAGTAAAGGATTTACCAAAAAGTAATTTTTAAATAAATTATACTTATTTTCTTTGAAAATATTTAATTATCAAATAAAGGTTAAATATATTCAAGGTATACAGTGTGATTATTCACTATATGTATACATTGTATAATGATTACCACAATCAAATTAACATATCTATCGTCACCCATGCTGTACATTAGATCCCCAGAACTTGTTCATCTTATATAATAAATTTTTTAGAAGACTTTTAAGAATCCATCAAAGAAAACTAAGACCCAGGAAGACTCAATGTCATAATGTAAATTGCTGCTCAAATTGTGGAAGAGTTTTGATGCAGTTCAAACTAAAATTTTAACAAGAGTTTTCAAGGAACTTGACAAACATTTGGAAATGTATATGGAAGAACAAAAGGCCAAAACACTTCCAAAGAAGAGTATCTTTAATAGACACTAGAATTTTAATAAAGATTTAGTAATTAAAAGAGTGAGATGTTGGCACAGGAATAGGTGACTAGACCATGTATTAGAGCCCAGAAGCACATCTATCACCCTTGCGCATCTACTGGCGCTTGACATGCAGCAGAGGAAGGACTGATTGCAGGGTGATGACAAAGAGTGGATTTTTCAATAAGTGGTTTTGGAAAAATAGTTATCCATGTGGGAAAACGTGGAAATTGGACCTCCACTGGTTATACAAAAATTAAGTTCCGATGGAGACTTCTGGGGAGATGATGGAGACAGCAACCTAGTTTCAGTCTTCGTAGTTTTTCAATCTCTCTTATTCCCTACATAAAAACAGTCAGAGAAACAGGGTAGCAAAACTAAAAACTCCCCATGGATTCTATTTACAAGAAAACTAAATGGAAAGTTTTCCCACAAACCCCAAACTACAAATGGGTGGGGCCAAACCACCATCACTTCCTACTGCAAGCATCTACGCAGGAGGAAGAAGGAAGAACAGAGAAGAGCAAAACCCTAAAGTAGTCAGCAGGTATTCTTTGGAAAGCAAGGTGGGCCAGTTTGAGAAGAGAAGCTGAAAACTGGAGGGGTTTGCTTTTTCCAATACGGAGTTGGTACAAAGTTTCTGCAGTAACAAGGGCTGAAGCAACTGGAGAAGTCTAACCCCGATGAACTCTAAAAGCTGACCTGTCATGGGTCTCTTTCGGGTCAGGGGCCCAAACTGAAAAGTTACTGGGAATGGACTAAAAATTGGGCAGGATACAGACAATAGAGCTGAAGGAAAGAGATGGTTCAGGTTGAAGAGGAGTATGGAAACAGAATCAAGAAAACTCAGAAAGCAAGCCATGATGTCATTGAGCACCAACCGCAAAGAAATAAAGAGGGAATTCTGCAATGGTAGAGAAGGTTTCCTGTACTCTGTTTATTTCAGATGTCCAGGAAAACTATTTTCACATAAAAATAAGCCATTAAAATAGTATCATAGTCAAATTTCATGCAAAGTTATTATAGGAAAAATAATAAAAAGTAGAATAACATCCTTATGCCAGAAAGATATGTTCACAAAACAGATTAAAACTATGACCTACTATTTCAAAACAACTAAGAAATATTAAAAGAATCTATAAGATATGAAAGAAAAAATGTATCACAAATAGAAAAACTCAGAAACAAAGTGACATAAGTTGGCAAGGAATAAGAAACAAAAGAAAAAATGATTTCAAAAGTGAACACTAAACTAGAAGGAACTCAAGAGTGAACAAGCCCAATAAATATTGCCTTAAAATAAGTGGAAAGTGAAAAAGAGGAAAATAAAAAATAAAAATAAATGTGATAAGGTATTAAAGGGATTCAAGAGGAAGTAATAGATACTGAAGATAGAAAAAGAATATTGATTACATTAATTATAGGGTCCCTGAAGAAGAAAACCAGAGTAAAGGTATAGAACAAACACTGCAAACTACAATACAGAAAACTTTCCTGAAATAAAAAATTTGAAATTATGTATTAAAAGCATAGTGAGAATATCAAATTGGAAGGACAAGAAGACATATTCTAGTAAAATTACTGAAATTTAAAGAAAAAGAAAAAAATTCAAGAAACATCTAGAAAAAAGAGTATGTGATTTATAGGGAAAAGAAAATTAGATTATCATTGGATTTTTCTCAACAGAATGCTTTCTACCAGAAGAAAATGGAATAACATATTTAAGATACTCAAGGAAAGAAAGTGTGAGCCAAGGTTTTTATATTCAGCAAAACTGACTTTCAGGGATAAAGGGCACAAATTTGTTGTCTACAAACAAGAACTCAGGGAACATTATTCCAATGAACAATACCTAAGAAATCTGTAAGAATGAGCTTCATACAATCAAGATGACTAGGGAGATATCAAAGTAAGGACTGGTGAGCATTAAATATTAACTGTATAACTAAGACTAACTAAGGGATAAGAGCAAGACTGTGTTATTTTAGAAATGACATACATTTTAAGTTAAAATACCTTGTTTTTCAGACTATACATATAACTTTAGTGTGAGATACTATTTTTTGCAAAATCCATTCTCAGTTTTTAAAATTATCTCTCCAACAATAGTGTCACAAAAATCAGACTATTGCATGACTATTATCCAATTCAGCAAAGAAATTGCTGACATCGTTAATGAATGAGATGTCTTCTGATATGAATGTGGATTGATATTTTTGTTTATGTTAATGAGTAAGATAGATGGGAAACAATTAAGATGTGTATCAGAAGTTCACTCAATGATTTGATGATAAATTCTTTATGAATTAGATAACAGTTTTCAAATATTTGCTCATTTTTTGGTGCTATTCAGAATGTAATGGCATAGATACATTATTAATATTTCCTTCATCATTTTCTTGAGACAATCATGAGAAATAATAAATTAAGTCCTGATTTGTAGCATTTGCTAATTTCTGTGGTGTAACTATTTCCACTATGTCTGACTTCAGGCTACCAACATGATGTCACTTAATGTGGAGTTGAGAAAAGATGTGCATTGCCTCACCATTATCTAGTAATATATGCTAGTATATAATTTAATTTTAATGATGGATGTATTTAACAACTAGCTTGCAAAGTTCCTGAAAATTTAACAATTGGCTCTCCTGAGCTGGCATAAGTTGGCTTCGGCACACCACTAGTTAAAAGAGAGAGAGATATAGTGTGTAATGGCTCTGACAAAGTGGATATGGTACAACTATTTTTTTGTTTGTTTTTTGGAGACAGGTTGTTGCCACTTGTCACCAAGGCTGGAGTGCAGTGGTGGGAATACAGTTCCCTGCAGCCTCAAATTGCTGGCTCAGGCGATCTTCCTGCCTCAGTCTCCCAGACAGCTAGGACTACAGGTGTGCACCATCATGCTTGGCTAATTTTTAAATTTTTTGTAGAGATGGGGCTCTCTCTATGTAGTCTAGTTTGGTTTTGAACTCTTGCCCTCAAGTGATCCTCCTGCAGCCTCCCAAAGTGCTGGGATTACAGGTGTGAGCTACCACACCCAGCCCCAAGGACAACTATTTTAAGAGTAGGGAGAGTATATGGATTTAAAAAAATTTTTCAGTAGTCATATTGGTGGTATTATTAGTATTATTGTTCTGAGACTCTTGTGTGTGTAATATGAGATATAACAAATCAGTAATTATAGGATATACTAATTCTATCATCCTCTGCATCCTTGAAAACCAGAATTCTTATATGGAAGAAAAGAGATACAGATATATTAATAATGGAAAAGAGATTACATAAAAGCTTGAGTTGAAATTGAAATTATCAATGTGGATGCATCAGGCATTATATATATATATTTTCTAGTTCTGCCTACTCTACAGGCCTAAGAACAATGATCAACCCAGTAGGAATGAGCATCTTTTGTGTGCGGATTGTGATGCAATCAATCTATTAATACAATTCTCATTATAATTTCTAATTAAAAGAAACTAGGGCTTCTTAGAGAAATGGCTGATTCCAGGACTTGGGCAAAAAATGAATAAGACAAGCCTGGAACATCTTGTATTATGAGAAAGAAAACTGCTAGGGTCATGTCAAAAGGATTCGGCACCAGCTTTAAAGGGCTCCTAATGGCCAAAGCAGGGACAATTTGTGTTTCAATAATGATAATAATTGCAATAGATTGAGGCCCATCAAAATATCTGAGCTGAAAAGTTCATAATGTTTATATGTGAGAGTGTGCAGGCATGTATGTGTGTGTGTGTGTAGCCTTTGGAGAACGATAAGTAAACAAGTCATTATCTTGAAAACCGGTGAATACAGGGAAGAAATCCGACACTTATCCTGCCTTTCCTATATGAACCCCACCACTTGGTTACAAACAAGTACATGAGGTTAAGTGTTTCATTTGAGAGGTAATCCAACAACTAAATGAAAATAAAATGATAGAATCTGAATATCACCATTTGACCATCTCTAGCGAATATCTGTAAGCATTAAACAACATCAGTGGCTGCTAAGATCATTCAAAAAAGAGATAATTAGAAATTGTATGCCTCATAACCTTTTTTTGTGTGTATGTGTGTGACAGAGTCTCACTCTGTCATCCCAGGTAGAGTATAGTGTCATCACCATAGCTCACTGCAACCTCAAACTGCTGGGCTCAAGCAATTTTCCTGCCTCAGTCTCCCGAGTAGCTGGGACTACAGGTGAGGGCCACTATGTCTGGCTAATTTTTTTCTATTTTTGGTAGTGATGGGGTCTCGCTCTTGTTCAGGCTGGTCTCGAACTCCTGACCTCAAGCAATCCTCCTGCCTCAGCCTCCCAGAGTGCTAGGATTATAGGCGTGAGCCACTGTGCCCAGCCCTGCCTCATAGTCTAGAACCTGACTCTGATTCAATCTCTGGATCTAATATCCAAATTCTGCCAATTTTCAGAAATTCAGAGGACAGATAGATATCTTGGGTTGCACCAAGAATATGCAATTAGCAAAATCCCATTTGTGGGGAACTGGCCTAAGTTCTTCAACTGAAAAAGTACCAGGAAATGAAAGGGATGGAGGAAGAACTTACAGAATAAGAGACATTTAAAAGACACATACATGTTTTTTAACCAACAAGCAAGACTAACAGATAGTGTGCAGGGATGCACATTTGGGTGACAGAACTATTTTTAAAAAACAAGGAAGTGATTATTATAAAAGCCAGATGGTGAACACTTATCTGGGAAGGGGAAGGGTTGTGATTGGGATGGGACACATGGAAACAGCTTCTGGAGCTGCTGGCAAGATTCTACTTCTTGACCAGGGTGGTTTGCCTTATAATAATTTCTTGATTCAAAGGAAGGAGAAAGATACAAAACAAACAAACAAAAAAAACCACAGAAAAAAAAAATTTCTTGAGTCATACATTTGTTTTATATCACTTTTCATCTTACAATAAAAGGTTTTTTTGTTTTTGTTTTTTTTTAAATTTAGAGACAGGGTCTCACTCTGCTGCCCAGGCTGGAGTGCAGTGGTATGATCATAGCTCACTGCAACTTCAAACTCCTGAGCTTGAGTGATCCTCCTACCTCTGTCTCCCAAGTAGCTGGGACTACAGGTGCACACCACTACACCTGGCTAATGTTTTATTTGTTATAGAGATAAGGTCTTGCTATGTTGCCCAGGCTATTCCTGAACTCCTGGCCTCAAGCAATCTTTCCCCCTCAGCCTTTCAAAGTGCTGGGATTATGGGCATGAGCTACCACGTCCAGCCCTAATAAAATGATTTTTAATGATTAATTCCAGATTGATTTTTGGCAGGCACCAACATATTCAACTTTCCATCCCTAACTTCTATACTATTGTATGCAATTCCTCTGGTCTCATAGTCCCTTGATGTCCTATGATCAGGTACTTAGTCTCTACTCAGGCCAATAGCAAGTCAGAAGCCGCTTTTCAAATGTTGTGTAATTCTCTGCTGTTGTTCTAGAACACTGGAAGTCTGAAGTCCATTTCTCTTACTGAGGCTTTCCAGAGATAGCATAGCATGCCTTTTCTACCACAGATACCTCTAGTGCCTCAGAATTTGCTGGCCCATAGCCTGTGGGGCAGGGATGCTTGTACCACAGCCTAAACTCCCGCAGAGCTCTCTCTTGCTCTGGATGCGGTTCAAAACTGGCAGTCTTAGGAGTCATCTGACAAATCAGCTGAATTCCCAAATGTGCACATTATCTCCAGAATCTGCAGAGGCCTACCACTCAATGTGCCTCTTTCTTAGTGGAGGATGAACAAGGTGCAGTAAATTGTTCTTTCCTTTGGTTAGGATGCCTCTGCATGACTTAGGCCATTGGACTCCTGATAACTTCATTGACGGGGCAGGTCCCCGAATTATTGCCCGGTTTCTTGTGAAACTAAGGGTATAGTTCAAATTTATTGGTTGATTTAGTTAATATAGTTCAAATTTATTGGTGTGTTATAAATAATTGAACACACCATATTCCACAGTTCTACAAGAATTTAGACTCTGTGCATTATTCTCTTTTTTGCCACATATTATTATGTGGCTAATAACTTCCTTTTTTTTTCTTTCTTTGAAAATGTTTGAATTGTTTCTAAGTGACTTTTAAACTTTGAAGCTTTTAAGGTTTCATTTGTATTATTAGAAATTTAAGTCTGATAGTTTATTTGGGTTTTGCACATTTGTTAAAATCATATTTTAAAAAACTTCATTAATAGGTCTTATACATATTTTTCTTTTTTAAGATAAAGTGTTTTAAATGAAGTCTAAGAGTGCTGATTAGAGTGAATGCTACTCTTAATGTTGTTACTGTTTACACCTCTAGATACAGTATTTGAACTTGAACACCTGTCTATTTTTAATTTATCATTCTTTTTTTCTTCTAATAAAACTATCCATTTTAAGAAAAATTTGTATCAGTTCTGTCATAGTGTTACAATTGTCTTACTAGAAAAGCGTCAGGTTTCCTAAAATCCCTTCTGAAAAACACACTGAAAGTTTTTAATGAAACTTCCTTGAGAGTCTTGAAAATCATAACACTTTTGCTAATGGTGGAACAATACTTTAATAGGTTCTCTTAACAATTAATATAAACTTAAACCGTAGAACATTCAACATTAAATCTCCCATTACAGTGATCAGATTGATCAGCACATTCCAAAACATCAGAAAAGATGCCAGTGAACAAAATATTGAATAACTTTCTTAGCTAATGTGTGTATTTATCACATCTGCTCCACTGTTTCTCTCAGATCACTCATAGCAGTTGGCTGCAGTAGTTGTTGCAATATGCACATTTCTTGCTAAGAATTCTTGTTTTGCATACTGATATTTTCTATTCTACTGTGGTGGCCAGCTTTCAAGATGACCCACAGTGGTTTTCACCCCCTGGTATTCACACGCTTGTATTGTACTCTCTCACATTGAATAGGACTGACCTGTGTAGCCAATAGGATATTACATAAATCATGAAGTGTGACTGCTGAGATTTGGTCATAAAAACATTATAGCTTCTTATAGTTACCTTTTGGATCACTCACTCTGGGGAAGCTGGCTGCTATATCATGAGGACACTCAGGCAGCCCTATAGAGAGGTCTGGATTGTGAGCAATTGAGATCTTCTGCCAATAGGTCAACTTACCAACCTGTGAGTGAGTTATCTTGGAAGTGGATCCTCTATCATCAGCCAAGCATTCAGATGACTACAACCCCATGGGAGAGCTAAACTGCTCTAAAATTCTTGACTCCCAGAAAATGTGTGAGAAAATAAATGTGTGTTTTTAAGAAAATAAATTTTGGGGTGATTTGTTACACAACGAAAGACAATTAATACTGTTTTTGGTATCCAGAATTGGGGTGCTGCTATACCAAATACCTGAAATGTGGGAGTAGTATTAATATTTGCACTAGGCAGTGGGTAGAAGCTAGAAGGACTGTGAAAACAGTTGTAGTGAAAACCTGAAGAATCTTGAAAAGTTTGTTAGTATTTGCCTGGTGACCTTTGGAAAGTCTGAGGGTGAGGAATTAAAGGAAAGTGAGAAAAACATTATTAGAAATTGGAAAGAAGGGGATCCTTGTTACATCATGGGAGAAAATTGAGAAATCTGTTGTCTGTGGTAACATAAAAAGGAGAAAACTTGTCTAATGAATTGAGTGATCTAGTTAAAGAGATTTCTAGGCACTGTTGAAGGTACTGCTGGCTTCTGCTTGTTGCTTATATTAAAATGTGAAAGAAAAGACATAAGCTAAAGGAAGCAATATTAGTTGTAAAGGAGCCAGAACTCAATGTTTTTAAAACTCCAGCCTTTGCAAAAACAAATGGTACTAAAATTAAGAAATGGCTTCTGAGCAAAAATCAAATCTAGGGCAGTACAAATAAAGCCATGCGTATGAGTGTAAAATCCTTCGTTAAGATTTCAGAAAGATCTAAAGAAATGTCTCAGAGAACTGTTCTAAGGAGCTTAAAAGTTTGGTACTTCAGCAGTCATAGCAGAAACTCCAGGTCGAGAGGGCTTGTCTTCAGAGATGTGTAGGCTTTTGTCTAATGGAACTAACCCCACTATGGCTTATAGGAGATCCATAATATTTTAAAGATAATTTTATTGGCAGAAACACCACCAGCTTGTACTGAAAGAGAGAGAGAGAGTACAAAAGTAAAAGAGGCCTTTGGACTCCAACTTCTATGACAAAAATCAATCTGAAGAAACTGCAATAGGACTGTTTTTCATGGAAAAGGAAGGATAAATCAGAAGACAGAATCAAGATCTCAGGGAGTGGAGCCAAGAGTTGAGAGTTATTCCCAGGCAGGAGTAGGACTGAATCCTAATTAAGGAATTTCCAACATTTGCTCTGCTGGATTTCAGAATTGCTATGGAGGCAGTGGCGAAAGACCTGACTCTCCAGTAGGCCTCCTGTTACTCCATCTCTATGGGAGTACCGAGGTGCTCTGTTACATTTTCTTGAGGATGGAAGTCTAGGCTTCCCACTCAGACTTTACTAGCATGGGTGGTGGTGGGGTTACTGCTTTTTCTGTGGTGTTTGGGCAGAGTAGAGTGGTTATTGTTTAAAAGTTGTCTGTCTTGCTAGGCTGTCTTTTTCCCTGGTCTGTTGGCAAGGGACAGCAAGGTTTTGTTGGAGCTTTTCTTTGTCCACACCAATTGGCGATTTTGGGTTGCCAGCTTCTTCAGCTCCAAGTCTGGGATATATGAGGCAAAAAGAAAACCCAAGGAATTTACCTCTATGTTGTTACTCAGATCCCAGGAGGCCTTCTTTTTCTACTGTTCAGAGTCATCTTATTTTTTTTTTTTCTATATAATGTCTGGGGGTTTTAGCTATAGTTAGTGGAGGAATAGGAAAAATTATTATATCTACTCTATCTTCCTGGAAATGGAAATTCCCAGGGCATCCTCTTAAGTACATGAGAGAAAAGTGATTTTTTATGGTACAGCTTTATACTTTTTTGTCTTTTTGGTTTGAACATTTTAGTTTCAGTAAAGAACATTTTTGTGTCTTTATTGAAGTGTAATTTACATATCATGTCTTTACTCTATTTTAAGTGTACAATTAAATGGTTATTAGTAAATTTACCAAGTTGTACAGCTATTCACATAAATCAGTTTTAGAGGATTTCCTACCCCCTATTGAGACCCCTAATACCCATCTCCAAATCCATTTCAAGCATGCCCCTCCCCTCCACAGTGCTCACCACATCTCTCGGATGTGGGTCTACCCCCCACCCCCCAAATCCCAAGTGAACACCACCACCATTTGATTCCCATAGTGTTAATCAGTCAGTAGCAATTTGATGGCAAGTACATGTGGGGCCCATTCTTCGGGTCTTGTGTCACCTCACTGTGAATAATGGGCTTAAGCTTAATCCAGGATAATATAAGCGGTGCTAGCTCACTGTCATTTCTTAAAATTAAGTAATATTCCATTGTAAACATATACCAAATTTTAACAATCCGCTCATGAATTGACGGGCACTTGGGTTTTTTCCACGACCTAGCAATAGTGAATTGTGAGATTGGCCTCTATCAAAAAATCCCAAAACAACAAATGCTGGCGAGGATGTGGAGGGACAGGCACACTCTTACACTGCTGGTGGGACTGCAAATTGGTGCAACCTTTGTGGAAAAGAATTTGGAGATTACTCAAAGAGCTAAAAATAGAATTACCATTTGATCCAACAATAGCATTATTGGGCACCTACCGGAAAGAGCATAAGGCATTCTATTATAAAGACATCTGTACTCGAATGTTTATGGCAGCATCTTATGGTTTTTGATAATACTCTACAGTCTCTGAGGATCTTTTTATTTTTTCCAATATTTTTCTCTCTGTTTTTCAGGTTAGATAATTTCTATCAATCTATCTTCAGGTTCACTGACTCTTCCGTCATTTCAGTTTTGCTCTTAAGCTCATCCAGTACACTTTTAAATTTCAGATGTCGAATTTTTCACACCTAGAATAGTTTCTTTTTATAGTTCCTATATCTCTGATGAGATTTTGTATCTTTGTATTTATTGCACATATATTTCTCTTTATTTTTGTTTATTTATTTATTTATTTTAGCACATTACAGGAGTACAAATATTTAGGTTACATATATTGCTCTTGCCCCACCTGAGTCACAGCTTCAAGTGTGTCCATCCCCCAGACAGTGCACACTGCACCCACTAGGTGTGAACATACCCATCCCCTCTTCCCCCCTCTCACCTGCCCAACACCCCATGAATGTTATTACTATATGTGCACATAAGTGTCGATCAGTTAATACCAATTTGATGTTGAGTACATGTGGTGCTTGTTTTTCCATTCTCGTGATACTTTTGAGAATACAGTGGCTGCTTTAAAATATTTCTTTCCTTTTCTTTTCCTTCTTCTTTCTTACTTTTCCTTTTTTTTTTCTTTTCTGTTCTTTTCTTTTTTTTCTTTTCCTTCTTCTTTCTTGACAGTATTTTAGTATGTGGCCCAGGCTGGACCCAAACTCTTGGCCTCCCAAAGTGCTGGAATTACAGGCATGAGCCGCCATACCCAATCTACTGAAATCCTTGTTTACTAATTCCAATCTCTGTATTATCTCAGAGTAGTTCTCAATTGTGTTTTCTTATTAAAATGGGTCATATTTTCCTAGGTTTTATTTGGTATGTCAAGTATTTAGATTGTATTCCCCTCATCATGAATGGTATATTGTAGAAACTGTGGCTTACATTATGTTTATCTTAAGCACACTGTCTTAGTCAGTTTTGTGTTGCTATAAAGTAAATACCTGAACCTAGGTAATTTATAAAGATGAGGTTTATTTGGTTCATGGTTCTACAGACTGTAGAAGCATGGTGCCAGCATCTGCTTCTGAGGATTTCAGGGAGCTTCCAATCCAGGTGGAAGGTGAAGGAGGAGAAGGCATGTCACATAGTGAGGGAAGGAGCAAGAAAGAAAGGGCGGAGGTGATACAGCTTTTAAACGACCAGCTCTCATGTGAACTAAGAGAGGGAGAACTCACTCATTGCCATAGGAGAGCACTAAGCCATTCATGAGGTATCTGCTCCCATGACCTAAACACCGCCTTCTTGGCTCCGCATCCAACATTGGAGATTGAAATTCAACAGGAGATTTGGAGGGGACAAACAAACATCCAAACTATATCAAACTCTGAGTTTATAAACTCTCTCCTAGTGAGCAGCAGCTCAAATCTAACTTCAGTTCCTTTAGTGTTAGTTGGGCTGCTTGTAGTCTGTCCTGCACAAGCATGACTAAGGGGCCAATCAGAGATTTGGGATTCCTCTCTCATTCCTCCACCACTTTCCTGTGCTTGTAACTATTTCAAAGTTTGTGCTCTGATTTTTCAAACCATTAGTTTCTTTCTGACTTCCAGCCGCCCCATGTATATGACCCAAATATGAACCTGCACTTAGGTGTAAAAGCTATTAAGGAAAATGAGAAACACACACCATGCTGTTCCCTTCATCTAAGTATCGAATATTTTCCAGTATCATCCGGCTTTTGTCTGAGCTCCTGTGTCTTCAGATAGTTATTTTTTATGGTTTGTTCAGATTTTATAGTTTTAACCACACAAGGGCTTGTCTGTTAGGAGCTCATTTGACCATGATAGGAAATAACATGTCCACATTAATATTTATTATGCATTTTTCAGACCATGATAGATAAGAGGTAAAAAATGGAGTCACAACCATAGTTCTAAAGTAAAATCTTCTGGTTACACCCTTACCTGCTCAATGGAAATTTCATCCCTCTACAATTTCCTCCCAAATTGTTTGGAAATCCCCAGTGGACATTTCATTTATTCTCCACAAATAGTATCAGCCATTTTCTTTTCTTCTCTAGCTTGTTGTATCTCTTATCCTTTGTGAGAGTTTTAGGCCAACTTCAAAGTTAGAGGGAACAGTTTCTACAAGAAGCCATCCTCACTTCTCACACCAACTGCAAGTTTGGGGGATTCCCAAGACCACCCTTCGGAGGGACTCACAGAACTCACTGACAACTGTTATACTCATAGTTATGGTTCATTATAGGGAACAGATACAGATTAAAGTCAGCCTAAGTAAGAAGCATGTCACAGAGAATCCAGAAGAACCAAACACAGAGTTTCTGTTGTCTTCTCCCTATGGAGTCAGGATGTATTACTCTCCCACCAATAGTTTATGACAATATGGATGGAGTACTGACACCCAGGAAAGTTCACCTGAGCCTTGGTGTTCAGAGTCTTTATTGGGGGATCTATTACATAGGCATTATTGGTTTCCCATGTAGTTTATCTGAGTCCCCAATTCTTCTGGGCATGACCTAAAGCCCTCACTCTAGATTACCCCACATTATTGGTCTTTCTTGTGTGGTTAGTCCCCACCCTAAATACTATCTGGCATGGCTTTCTTCCACCATAAATCACATTGTTGGATAATATAGCATGACCTAAGGTCCAAGGTAAACAAAAACACTCCAATCTGAGAGATTACCTCCCACAACCTCCCAGCTGAGATTATCTCCTAAAGACTAGCCCTTCTTTTTGGGCAAGATCAAATTCTTTTTTTTCCTCATATATTTTTTAAATTTTTAAAAATTGATACATTAGGGCTGGGCATGGTGGCTCACACCTATAATCTTAGCACTCTAGAAAGCGGAGGTAGGAGTATCACTGGAGCTCCAGAGTTTGAGACCAGCATGAGCAAGAGTGACACCCTGTGTCTGCTAAAAATAGAAAAAATTAGCTGGCACCCTCCTGTAGTCCCAGTGACTCAGGAGCCTGAGGCAGGAGGATTGCTGGAGTTCAGGAGTTTGAGGTTGCTGTGAGCTATGATGATGCCACTGCACTCTAACCACTAAACAGGGTGACAGAGTGAGACTCTGTCTCAAAAAAAAAAAAAAATTGACCCATTAGGCCAAATTGTTTATTATACACATTTGTTATTAATGTCAGCTACATAAAGATTATTATTAATCTACTAATCCCTCAAGGGTGTTGATAACCTACTAATGTTCTTGTCAGTGCAGAAACTATTGGTATTAATGGAGTTGATACTATATCTTCTGGATATCCCATGGGGACTTTTGAGCAGCAGTTGTCTGTTTTTACCTGCTTGCTAAATACTAGCCTCTTGAATGAATTCATAGCCCCAGGGCAGAAGGTAGTCCTCTTGGCAGAAAGTCTCTCCTGGGAAACTGAACTACTTTTCTTGAATGAAAAGTAGCAAGAAGCCATCCTCACTTCTCACACCTACTGCTCTACTGTCTCTTCTCTTTGTTTACTGAGAGGCTTCTTAGTCCTTCAAGCTAGCAAGCTGAGTTCTTTCAGGTACTCAGTTATGCCCAGTCTTGAATCCTACAGTGAGCACAACTTAACCTCAACCTAGAACACATGTTTGTTGATCAGAATTTATACCAACACTGCACATCAGAAGATTAGCAATTCCATCTGGGCCTTTGAGGGGAAACTTTGTTTTCCCCTGGGAAGTAACCTGGCCCCTTTGGTTCAAAGGTTTTAGAGGATGGTCTCAAAATATAGTCTTATGCATCTCATGATGGCATGATGTTAAAAATTATAATAATGTGAATATCATGTGTAAATTATATTTTTTATTTATAGGTAAATGGAGAAATATTGTATAAATAATATTTCACATTACTGTTTAGTTACCTTGGCAGTCTGTTACATCTTAAGTTAAAGCAGGATACATGTTTCTTCATTTCATTCAAAATGAATAATAGTGGAAATGCTTTTTTAGTATCTTGAAAACCACACTTACTTTTGTGTGTGTGTGTGTGTGTGTGTTTGGGGGGGTCAGGCACTGTACCACACTTGCTACGCAGCATAGTGAGCTAGGTTTGGACTTTGAGTACGTAGAGGAAATAAATGAATTTAGGAATGTTGTGAAGGAATCATTGATGGGTGATCGGTTGAGTGATGGCTAAGAAGTCACAATAGCTGTTTATAATTTGGACCATTAATAACAAAGAGAATGGTGCCAACAATTGAAATAAGCAATGAAAGTGTGATGGGGAGATGGTAAGATAGAAAAGGATTGCAGTAGAAAAGACACACTTAAGCTAGGAGGTGAAGGATTTAGATAATCTATGAAAAGAAGCCTGCTAGGGGTTTGTAACAGGATATATAGTGAGATTTGGAAAATCTTTTTATGTTGATCTTTAAAAGTAAGATAGTTTTCTGGGGTGGCGTAAGTGTAGCATGTAAGAAGTTGTCTCAAAGTCCATCGGAAGACTGTAATTCTTGGAAGTTCTTAGATTTAGTGCACTTAGCTTGTTAAATGGATGTTGACTATGGGACACAAAAATATGAAGGATTTGAATCAACCTTTTAAATGGTGAAGGGAATCAGCTATGCTGTATCAGAGGGGTCACTGTGGCGGTGTAACCTTTCCGGATCCTGCAGGCTGTAGTGCTTTTAAAGATCCAAAAATCTGAAACCTCATCTGTGCACCAACCATATGTAGTCAGCGTGTCTGCCAGGGCAGTCACAGAGAAGAAAAACCGCTTGTTGAGAGGCAGATCTGCTCCAGAGAACTAGAAAGCCTCTGGAGCTGAGTTTTCATCAGTAAAAGTGGCACCGTGATCCTGTCTGGGTGACTGTCTCAAGTTTCCTGTAGAGAATGACTCCCTAACCCGAAGGTTACCTTTAACACCATTTTAATTTTCTGGCTCAATCGGTAAAGAGTTATGCTTTGGCTATTGTTCGTTTTCTTCAAACATAACCAAGGACTCAAAATAATTTTAAGAAAAATTGAGTTTAAGAAAAATACTACTACATTTCAGCCTTTATCACTATAAGAGAAATCAGAGTGACCAAAAATGATGTTTTAAAATCCTGCTTTTGGACTTGTCTTAGGCTGGAATCCAGAAAAGCTATTTCTGCTGTGGAAATTGGTGAATCTTGGTGATATAGACCAAATAAATTTGTTATATTTCAATGAAGTAGTTTACTTATAGCTTGTTAATGAGAATGCAGGGACTGCCTGTCCATTTGATTATAGTGTTGGGAACCACTCATGAAGACAGAATGTGTTTAAAGCTACAATCTTTTTTTTTTTTTTTATGGTGCATGGATTTTATTTCAATGACTATTATGGCATAGACAGAAGGATATGAGATGGGAATTATTAACATTATTAATTCAGGCAAACTGGAGACAAATTGACAGTAATTACTTTTGTAGACTTGTAGCAATGTGATCCTAATACAGCCTCCATTGAAATTGGGCATTTGGGGATGGTGACTGTCCTCAGTACAGACCTATTTGGATAGCGTAGAAAGGATCTATGGGGATGAAGTTTTATGCATTGGATATTGGGGCCATGGAAGAGGGTTATGCTGAAATGAAGAAGATGTTATGGGGTCTGTTCACAAGCCCAGTCTCTCCAGCTTCTCCAGCTTTGAATGGATGAAAAAGGAATGTAGAGACATTTTGGAAGGTTTTACAGTTTTGTGAATAGTTGGAAGCGGGAATTTTGGTGCACGTAAGTCTCTTAGTTAAATGGTGGCATACTGCAAATGAATTAGAAGTCCTCTTCCTTGTAACATTAATTAGGTCATATTTTTGTTCTATAGTCTATACCCATCTCATGGAGAAATATGGCATCAGACTCTTGATGAAAAGCTGTGCAATTTAATTTTTATCACTCCCATCCTCCTACCAGTGGGAAAAGAAATGTATTTATTATTTATCTATTCATCATGTATTTTCAGCTGGATTCTAGAGTATCAATTAAAGGATCAAAAGAAGCATCAAGAGTAAAGATGAAATAGTAGAGGCCTGTTAGCTTTACACAGCCTTCTGACTATACCTGGATAGTGTTTTGAAATGTAATATCCCATGACAAGAGTGATGCTTGATAGAATGTAAGCTGTTTTGCACCTACTGTGTGCTACCTAGCACCTTGCAAGTATTTATGTTTATAGCACATCCCCTGTAGATACTAGCATTTGCAATCCCTAATCCAGAAGTATGTCTTCAAGCCTGAGATAAAAACATCATATCTTTACATGACATAAATATCAGCAAATTTGACCAAACTGTAAGTTCAAATAAAGTCTCATTAACATTAATATGAAATATTGTTTCTTTTATTTTAAATATATGACTGTAGGACTTCAGCACCACTTATTTCTGCATGTATCCAAGGATATCTCATATGTGTGAAAGAAAAACAAATCTACTTGTGTTTTTTACCTGACTACTAGCAAGCCTTTTGAGGGAGGTATTAGACCATAACCACTGCGGCTGATGTCCTCCTGGGGAAAGTAGATGCCGCTCAACTCCACTGATCTCAAGGATGGCTACCACTGATAGCTATTGCTCTGCAGGCCCCGCCAGATGTCACACTTTCAGTCTAGAGGTGGCGATGTTCCTTTTTCCATATTAGTTTTAAACTAGGTACTTAGGTGCCAGAGCCCATAATCTCAGAGTTTTACTGGCAACAGCATCTTAAGTTCTGAACTTAATTGTTCTTCTTCATGTGTTGCATAGCCCATTCTTACAACTATTTGGCAGAATGACCCCAGACCGTCCCATTATTTATAATTTTTTCTCTTATCTTTCCCTAGACTCCCTCAATCCTCAACCCCCACATAACCTCTTTTTTCCTCCTTTTGGTAAAAAGTACAAAAGCTCTAGTGCATTTCAACTTACCCAAATGGGCACTTTGGAACATGATCCCCCAGTCCCTCAAACAGAAATGGAACCCACTTTGGACCAGCAGGACACAGCACTCTCTTCATATTACCTAGTGTAGTTAACAAACTGCATTTGTTTTCATATTTTTATAGTTTGTGCACCCATATTCACATCCATATAAGTATACCCATAAGGACGATCTTCGTGAATCCTCTGTTTCAAAAATTGGCACTGTTGTTCATCTATTCTAGTAAATTCTACCTAAACATTCCTTTCTTGGCATCTTTGGTTTACTGTTAAACCAAAGTTAAGCTAATCCATATTCAATTCTTTACAACCTTCTAAATGAGAGTTAAAGAACATATATTAGTCTTGCCCTGTCATACTTTTTTCCATCTTCTCCAAACATGTTGTCCTTCTTCAAAACACAATTCAGGACTCTTGTCTATGAATCTTTTCTCGATTATTCATATCTTGTTTTATCCACTGCCACCGCATTAGTTCACTTTCTGAAAGGCTTTTCTTAGTGGAACATTGCTTGCTTGAAAGATGTTAGTAAGTGTTCCTTTGGAGGGGAGGGAAAGAAACCTGTGGTCAACTAACTTTGGGTAATTCTGCTCGCCCTAGCCACGTTTCTCAGGGTGCTTAAATGTATTCTTTAAATAAAGAAACTAATTTAATTTTGTATCCAATCTTATAAAGGTATATGCTCTAATATTTATATTACATTTGTTATATATTGAAGCTTTGCTCAGCTGCAAATTTCTTAAGAATAAATCACTGTTTTCTCTTCTGTCATAACGCTCCTCAGTACCTGATGCATTCCTGTCCATAGGTTAACTAAACTTGTTACATACTAGACACCATGATAGGTCCTGGAGTTTTCAGGATGAATAATTTTTGTAAAGATTTATAAACCAATGAATAGTTTTCAATGAACAGTATGTTGGTGACATTTAATATTTATTGAGTTATGAATTCCTTGGAATTTGATTTCTAATTCTAACTGCAACTGTTTACTTCTATTTCTCTAATCTATTTAGAAATCTCTTAATATTTTTGTTGATGTTATACAACCATAAAAGAAGCTTTTAAAGACATTTTAAAACCAAGGTAAATTTGCCAAAATATTACACAAAGATTTTTTAATTTTATTTTCTGTTTTGTTGTGATTATGGAAATTAGATATTAAAAACTTCTAAAAGGAAGGATCAAGGGATTGTAAAGTAGTGAAATTAACCTTTAAAACAGTGTTCCTAGGAATCCGATATCCCAAAAGCAAGAGGCAACAGGAGATACAGAGAAAGTGAGGAAGAGGAGAATAAAATGTTTTGTTCCATCACTATGGTGGTTACTGAAGGAGCTTGGGCTCAGTGGGTGATGCACATCAGTGCTAATTTCTAATACTCAGAAAATACGCACCTTTTGGACTGAAGGAGTGGACATTCAGAGTTCAAACTGCAACTCTACCCTCTTCATTCAAGAATTTGCAGTTGTGTTTTATGAAACAGGAGTATAATCCACTTGAAGCTGAAAGAATAATGGCCACCAAAGGAACAGTTCTTGTTCTGTTTTGTAATTCAGTGAACTCCTGTTGGATCCCTAGTTGATGTCATGAATATGTTAGGCGTAGTGGTGGTGATGGAGGTGAGGGTGGTAGTTAAAAATAAACAATATCTTCTGGGGAGAATATAATATTTTGGAAGAGATTAAAACCTTAAATATATAGAAAGCATAAAAGCATAACATGATAGAAGTATCTAATAAATGTTACTATTACATGGTAGAGGAAAACATAACAAAATTTTGAGAAAGCTCTTGAGGAATGGCTAGAGTTGCTCCAGTTTATTTAGGGGGATGAAGAGCTCCTAGACAAAGTCTTAACACACACAAAACAGAAACAAAAAGGAAATTACAAAATAGTTTGAGGAGATAGAGGAAAACAAATATTAGAGTTAAAATCTAGGAAAGCAAATGTACATGCTATTCCACAGAGAAAAAGTTGAAGCAGCAGTGCTTATGGAGTTAAATAAGGCTCTTCTCATAAAGTATGAACTGTGAACTTTTGATGAAGCATAATGTTCTCATTTCCTATGGAATAATAACGATTTTGGTGTCAGCCCTAGAGAAAAAAAGTCATAGTGCTATTCGGAGACCACCTGCTGTAAGTAGTTTCCATGGCAAATCACAAGATGCACAGAGATTATTACAAACCACTAAGTTCTACATACAGGGCTTCTGTTAATACACCAAGAATAAAATAATACCACCAAGGAAAGTATTTAGAATGTGTGTCTTATAAATTTTAATTCTAAGGTAGAAACTGAAAGGTTTGAATTTACAGGTGCAATTTGAAAAACACAACTCTTCATGCATTTGTCAAGAGTGGCATAGAAAGAAGAGTAAGGGAAGTGAAACAGTGACTTCAGAAATAATGATGAAGAACATAAATTTTTTGATACCATTGCTTATGATGAAAAACACATGGTTCTATCAAGAAGAGGAAGCATCTTGTTATGGCATGCAAGCCCGTCAAGATAGTCTCAGATTGGAGAAGAGTATTTAAACTAAGAAATGAGAGGGTTAGGCATAGTCAAAGCAAAAGAAGGACAATGCCAAGTATTTCTTAGGAGGAAAAACCATTACAAACTATTATCATAGCCTTGGATATCCCATGTTTCACTTTCCAAATAAAGGGAATTTATTTATTTATTTATTTAGAATATTACGGGGTACAAATGTTTTGGTTACATGAATTGCTTTTGTACAGTTTGAGTCAAAGTTATTTTTCCTTTTTCATTCCTGATTGAGCTTATGAGAGTCCTTTCTTTTCAGCCTCTGGTTAATCTAGTGAGATGCCTGTCAATTTTGTTCATCTTTTCAAAGAATCAACTTTTTGTTTCAATTTTGTCAAATGCTTCTACTGCATCTATTGAGAGGATCATAAGGCCTTTGTTTTTGCTTCTATTTATGTGGTGAATCACATTTATAGATTTGCCTATGTTGAATCATCCTCACATCTCTGGGATGAAGCCCACTTGATCATGGTGGATTATTTTTTTGATGTGCAGTTGAATTTGGTTTGCTAGGATTTTACTGAGAATTTTTGAATCTGTTTTCATAAGGGATATTGGTCTGTAGTTTTCTTTTATTGTTGTATACTTTCCTAGCTTTGGTATGAAGGTGATATTTGCTTGGTAGAACAAGTTGGGGAGGATTCCATCCTTCTCTATTTTATGAACTAATTTCTGCAGTATAGGTACCAGTTCTTCTTGATAGGTCTGGTAAAATTTGGTTGTGATACCATCTGGTCTGGGACTTTTTTTGTTGGGAGATTTTTTATTGGTGCTTCAATTTTGTTACTTGATATTGGTCTGTTCAGGACTTCTATTTCTTCCTGATTGAGTGTAGGGAGGTTGTGTGTTTCTAAGAATTTGTCCATTTCCTCAACGTTTTCAAGTTTTTGTGCATAGAGATTTCTATAGTATTCAGAGATGATATTTTGTATTTCTGTGCCATCAGTTGTAATGTCTCCTTTTTCATTTCTGATTGAACTTATTAGGTACTTTTCTTTTGTTTCATTAATCTTCTGTATAATTCTTTTGTTATCAATTTCATTTAATTCTGCTGTGACCTTATTTTTTTTTTTTTTATTCTGCTGGGTTTCGGATTGGTTTGCTCTGCCTTTTCGAATTCCTTGAGATGATTCATTAGATTGTTGATTTGTGATTTTTCTGTCTTTTGGATGTAGGCATTTATGGCTATGAATTTTCCTGTTATGACTGCTTTTGCTGAATCCCACAGATTTTGATAACTTGTATCCACTTTTATCATTTAGTTCAAAGAATCTTTTGATTTCCATCTTAATTTCCTCCTTGACCCAATACCTGTTCAGCAGCAGGTTATTAATTTCCATGCCTTTGTGTAGAGTTGAATGTTTCTGTTGGAATTGATTTCTAATTTTATTCTACTGTGGTCTGAGAAGATACATGATATAATTTATATTTTTAAAAATTTGTTGAGACCTATTTTGTGGCTTAAGATATGATCATTCTTAGAGTATGTTCCATGAGCTGATGAGAACAATGTATATTCAGTGATTTTGGGGTAGAATGTTCTATAAATGTCTGTTAGGCCATTTGTTCTAGAATTCCATTTAAGTCTATTGTTTCTTTGCTTATTTTCTGCTTGGAGGATCTGTCCCACTCTGTCAGTGGGGTGTTGAAGTCCCTGGATATTATCATGCTGCTGTTTATCATTTTGTTTAGATCAAGTAGGGTTTGCTTTTTGAATCTGGGTGCACCTGTGTTAGATGCATAAATATTTAGGATTGTTATGTCTTTTTGTTGAATTGTTCCCTTCACCATTATATAATGACCATCTTTCTCTTGCTTTACTTTTGCTGATTTGAAGTCTATGTTATTTGATATGACAATGGCTTCACCAGCTTTCTTTTGGCTTCCATTTACATGGAATATTGTTTTCCATAACTTCACTTGAGTCTGAATGAGTCCTTGTGAGTTAGATGTGTTTCCTGAAGACATCACATACTTGGCTTGTGTTTTTTTAATCCATTCAGCCAGCCTATGTCTCTTGAGTGGGGAGTTCAAGCTATCACATTTACTGGAAGAATTGGTAAATGGCATGCATTTTTGTTGGTTCTGTTGAGTAGAACTTTATTGTAATAATAATTATTATTTTTTAACCTCTTAAGCCATTGTGGCATCCGTCCTCTGAACTTTAGCTTTTGGGTGGCTTTACACTGGTGGGTGTCTATTGTACTGATACATGTATAATGCAGTTCTAAGTACTTCCTGTAGGGAAGGTCTGGTCTTGAGAAATTCCCTCGGTGTTTGCTTGTCTGAGAAAGATTTATTTCTTCCTCATAAAAGAAACTTAGTTTGCAGGGTACAGAATTCTAGGCTGGACATTATTCTGTTTGAGAAGACTGAGAATGGAGCCCTGATCACTTCTGGCTTGTAAGTTCTCAATTGAGAAATCTGCAGTTGGTTTGATGGGTTTTCCTTTATAAGTTACCTGCTGCTTTCACCTTACAGCTTGTAGGAGTGCCTCTTTCATGTATACTTTTGCCAGTCTAATGATTGTGTGTCACAGTGATTGCTTCTTCATGATGAATCTCCCAGGGGTCCTTTGAGCTCTTGAACCTGGAAATCTAGATTTCTAGCAATGCTAGGGAAATTTTCTTCAATTATTCCCTCAAATAGGTTTTCCAACCCTTGTATATTTTCTTCTTCACCCTCTTGGATGCCTGGGCTTCTTATATTGGGCCTCTTTAAATAGTCCCATATTTCTTGTAGGTTTTGTTCATTCATTTTGTTTCTCAGTTCTTTCTCTTTGACTGACTTAATTTGAAGGTGTTGTCTTCAAGTTCTGAGATTCTTTCTTCTGCCTGATTTAGCCTATTCTTAAGGTTTCCCACTGTGTTTTGTATTTCCTTGAATGAATTTTTAATTTCCAGAAGTTCTGTTTGATTTTTTTTAATAATTCAATTTCTTTAGTAAATTTTTCATTCATTTCCTGAACTGCATTTGTGGTTTCTTTGTGTTGGGTTTCTATTTTCTCTTATATTTCATTGAGCTTCATTATAATCCATATGTGAAATTCTTCATCTATGATTTCAATCTTTTGGATTTTGTTGGTATCCACTGGTAGCGAGTTATTGTTTTCCTTTAGGGTGTCCTTTTCCCATGATTTTTCATGTTTCTGAAGTTCTTTTGCTGATTCCTTCTCATCTGGCCTCTTGGTCAGGACCTGGGGGGTCCCAGGCCTGGCTTACGGGCCTGTTTCTGGGTCCTCAAGGATTGATCCCTGAGCATACCAGGGAGAGAAATGCTAGTCCTGAGTTGCCTGTGGTATGTTCTAGCAGGTTTGGTGTACCGCTTGGGTATACCTACTGTCTTCACCTCTTCCCAACAGTGTGTAATGAGTTAGGTCCCCTAGCTTACTGTCAGTGATGGTGGGTGGTACTTGTGAGTGTGAATCAGCCACACCCTGTTTGCTTGAGTTGGAAGACACTCTGATGGGCTATACTGTTCTTCTCCCTGTCATTGGTTGATGTTTGTGTGATAGAGCCAGCTGCCAAGATGTTCTTCTGTGTCTGTGGTAGACTCTGGTCCTCAAGGTGGAGTACTTGAGAACCCCAAGCTTTAGGAAGGACCCTGTAGCTCCTAGAGGTTTTCTTGATCTCTGTCACCACCAAGATGTGGGGAGGAGCAAGGTAGTTTTGGCTAGGTTGTATAAGCCCTAAAGGCTTTTCAAAGCCTTAGCAAAAATGTGGGGAATTTAAAATTGAAGATACATTAATATATGATCTCAATTTATAGAATGTGGAAATAGAATCATTTAAAAAAGGAAGAAAAAGATTTCAGAAGAATGCCACCACCTGGCTGTCCTATGGAATCGACTCTGCCTACAACTCTGCTGCCTACCACAAGTTTGGATCCCATTGCTTATGGATGTATAATGGGCCAAGCATGAGCTGACCTTTCCATATTCTTTTTGGAGGGTCTAAATTAGACTTCTGCCCACATCCTCTGGAACCATGATGAAGTTAGTTTCATTTCTTAGCCCTATGTCTGCCTTATCTCTTTCTCAGGCAGCTTAGGTCTTGGCAAGGCTGATGCTGAATTGCTCTTATGATTATGATTCAATATTGGGTTGCATCCTAATAAAGATGTTAGGGGAGTTTATAACTACTAAGATCATATCTGTGATTTTGTGTTGGTTAACAACATGAATGTGATTAATTTACAACTGACACTACCAGATTTCTCTGTCTTTAGGGACAGCTCCTAATAAATTGCTTGTGGCTAATTTTAGGAAACAGTCAGTCATAATATGTTTCTTGGCCTTTCCTAGGTGGTGAGAACAGAAGTCATTTGATCTGTGAAAACAAGAGATAGGAGACGGTAGTGGAGGAAGGGGAGGAGAAGGGAAGGAGGAGGAAGAAGAGGGAGAGTTGTCTCAATTTCTTTACCACCTCTCTTCCCACTCTAGAGCTGACCACATGACTAATGTCTGGATGTGTCCATTCACTTACCATCAAAGCCAAACTCACCTATGGTTCTATGAGTTCATCTCATTTCTACCCCATCAAATTGCAATTTTCCTAAGGACCTGTTAGTTTATTGAAATCAGGTATGTCTTTTGAATAACAGCAGTAAATCTGGAAAGGTTTGTTGACTATTTTGTAGATTCATAAAGACAGTTGTGACTTAGTATTTAAACCCAGATAGAAGAGACCATATGCACCTATCATTGCTGAAGTGCAAATATATCAATATGTAGAAATAGTGGATTATAACATTTATTTTATTCACATTTTAAATAATTTTAAAAACCAGAGTTCAGAATTGCTAAAATGCAAAAGAGACAATGTAGTAGAATAAAAAGCACTCTAGCCTTCTCACTTTTCTCCAATTGAAAGTATTTTGCAGATATTCAGAAAATAAAAGGTTTTAAAGACAAAATCCATATTTGCTCTCTAGAAAATAGCTATGAAAGGTGCTATGAAATTGTGTGTGTGTGTATTTTCAAAATTGCTTGGGTTAGAGTATGCTAATGGCAAGATTTCTACTTATTCTAATGTTTGGCTTCAATATTTAATCTTTCTTCACTTTCTCTTTCTAAGTATTACATAGAAACAGAGATAAATCTGTTGATTATTATGGAAATGTGAAATGACTTTCTTTTCTAGTTGAGAATTCTAATTGATTTCTGGAAATCAAAGGTCTTATCTCCAAGTATTAATTTTAAAGGAGAACAGCTAAAAGGGTTAGTTTTTAAACCCAAGATTTATATGTAAAAGATTACTAAATCAAATGAATCCGTAAGTATATATATCATTTACAAATGGTGAGTGAAACCTGCTTCTACAGGCTCCAGTGCAGTTCTGGGTGCACAGTCACTGGAGTTCAGGACGTTTTGATCACATACATCTTTTTCTGCTTTTACCTCTTCTTTCCACCACTTCATTTTGCAAACAAGAGCCTAAACATGAGGCCTGTCCTGAATTGAAAGCTGCAGTTCAGGGTGCACATGTGGTTCTGATTTTCACTTCCTGAAGATTATTTGTTTTTAGGTGACTCTTCTCCTGTTTACTTTTGTGTAGAGCTTTTGTGTAGAGTTTGAAATGGAGTCTGATGAGAACTATCCTAGAATTCTCTAAATTTCTTGTCCTAGAATTGTCCTAAAGTTAAATAAATCTTAGGACTCTAAGCATTTATTAAATTATTGTTGAAGTTTGGGGATGAGTTTATTATACTATTCCTTTTCTGTATATTTGAAAAATTGCATAATCAAAATCTAAAGGAAATTGGAAATCAAAATGAGGAAAAATACTATTTATAAGGTTGAGTATGTATAAGAATAGAAAAACTAAAATAGATACAAAGACATGATGCTTGTATTTACTAAGAAATTAAGGCATGTGTGTATAATTTGATACAACTTAGTTCAAAATCATTATAAAAGGATATATTTGAATGATTATTTATGGACACAAAAAAGGCTCAAGTTGTTAGAAGCTTATTACTATCATGGTCTATTCAAGTAGATTCAAAATGGTCAAGTGTGAGGGGATTTTTAAAAGGATATTTTAAAATTTAATGAAATTTCCTTGTTAATTGTCAGGATATGTGACCAAGGCTTTGGGTTTAGTTGTTATATGCGTCCATTAGTTGTTTTGGCAGTACTCACACACTGAACTTGGCCTGTCATCTAAAATACTGGTCACAAAGAAAGACTTCATGAGAGTGTAGATTGATTAGTGCAAACCTAATACTACTGTTAGTGAAACAACTCAAAGTAAATTGGGTTGGTTATTTATGCACTTGTTCGAGCAACAAATGTTAAGGACATATTTTGTGCAAGACAGTATTCTAAGGATTGTAGGAAAAATAAGATACATTGTTCTTTTCCTCAATATTTTGCAGTTTAGTTGAGAATATTTGACTTTGGGGTACTTAACTATAATAAAAAAAGACTACAATAAGTTTTACCAGGAAGGTACAAATGAAGGTCTAGGAAGTTAGGAGGTGGCTAACAAAGTATTTTTGCCTAGGAAGGATGATAGGTCAGTAAAAGTATTTTCATGCCAAAAAGACTTCTAGATATGCCAGTGTGAGAAATGTTATTTTTCTGACTTGAAAGTATCTTGCCCTTTAGGTTTTACTTATTTATGTAGACATTAATAAAGACATTATGCCAAAATTATGATTTAACATTTTAATATCAGATATAGTTATAATATAAACTAATGAGCATATAAATAAAGCTACAGATCAGTATGTACAGTATGATATGATTATAAAATGATATGATTCATATTTTATAATAATTAATGAATACATTTCTGTGTATCTACATGTATCTATCTAGATCTGGGGAAATTTCCAGCAATATATATACCAAATTATAAGAGTAGTCAAGACTAGGGTATGGAATTGGTTAGGTGCAGCAGGGAGAAAATTTTATTTCTTAGGTAAGCTTTGGGAGATTTTTACATTTTTCTTTTTAGTATTTTTCAAAATAGAAAGTTATAATTTCAGTTCCCATATAGAAAAGATCTTTCAAAAAGATCTAGTTCATGCCTCTGCCTTTGACAAAATAGTAAAATCATGGTGTGTGGCCTTTTCTTTTTTGTTGTAGATTTTCCTTTTATTTAAAAGAAAGCATTACAGTAAATTGCATGTTTCTATTACAATAACAATATTGGAAAAAATACACCAAAATTAAGTGTTGTTGTGTGAGAATAGTAAGACTATGAGTGATTTATTGTCTTTTTGTTATAATCCAAACTTTCCATAATGTGATATTGTTTTAATACTAATTAAAGAATAAAACAAAAATTTATCTGAAATATATGGGCTCACATAATGACATGTATGTGCACTTCAAGACTATTACAAAATTAAGCTTACAACACATTTCAAGACTATTATGAGAATAAGCTTTCAATTAGGTACCCCTTATTTCTAAAGCATAAATCAATGAAAAAACATCATCTATACATTGTACCATACATGAACAATTAACAAGTTAATGATGGCCATCTATGGGGAGGAGACTTTTATTTTTCTAAATAAGTGTTGCTTTCATATTAAAACCATAACACACAAAGGGGATATTTCATAAACATTTGCTCAAAGTGTCAAAATGTTTTATTTTTTTCCAAAAGTCAATGGTTAAAATAGGGTTGTGACATTGCCAGGTATCAACATGTTTATTAGGCAGTGTTCATCATGCATTTGCCACTCCTTCTACCTGATAGCTGCACACAATGGAAAGGTTGAGGACTCTGGTTTTAGACCCAGGTCTACCACATACATACCAGATGGATCTTTTAGCATGTCACTTAATCTCTCAGGATCAGTTTCATCATTTGTAAAAAAGGAAAAAGTATGAGAAAAACATGATTCTTCCTTTCCTTTGTGGAAATATATCTGCTATATTTTTGTCTAAGAAACCCCATTCCTTCAATCTGGTAGGTGAGTCGGGGCAGTTGGTGAGGGTTATCAGAGAGAATAGTTGAGGGAGGCAAAGGAACTGAAATTTATTGAATGTCTTCTCCGTGTCAGCAAGGCTGGTTTCATGGACATGTGACCAGTGCAGTTCACACTGGGCTCCAGGCTCACTCAGATGGCTCCCACGGTTGGTTTAAGGCTCTATAGTCAGCATTCTAAAATTCTTAGTAATTTTATCTTTGATTCTGTGATTTATAAATGAAGTTGGAAATGACAACGGAGCAAGAGCTGGGGGCTTCCCCACCCACCCCAGGTGGGCTCCCGGCTGCCAGCTCCCTGGCCCACACTACACCCCACTCCCACACTCCAAACCCTGACTGGCATTCCCCCACCTGCCCAGGCCTGCTAGGGCCCTCCTCCTTTGGCAGGGGCCAGGGGGCAGGTGCGAGGAGGCACGTCCTGCAGTGTCTTGGACTGGGACCATGGGGCGTTGTACATACAGGTGCACGCGAATCTTATACCCAGTCCGATCCAAGTACCTAGTTGGTGCGTCCCATCTGCCCTGGGTTGGAGTTGAGCTTGTAGGAAGGGAAAGTGTCTGTCTCGCGACCCTTGCCCCAGCTGGGGCACAGCGCGTTGATTGGGTGGTTGGTAAGAGGAGGACCTGGCACCTGATGCGCTGTAGGTGCGCAGGTGAGCACACACGCCAAGTGGCAGGGCGAGGCCCCCCGCGCCTGTGAGGCTTTACTCCAGCCGGGTGAGCGTTCTGATGCCCAAGGGGCGCAACATTAAAATAGCAACTAAAGAATGTCCTGAGAGAGAGAGACCAGGAGGAAAAAGAAAAAAAGCAAACGCTTTATATTTCAGTATCTGTAATGACAATTTTTAACTGCTTTTTGAACCGTAGACCCCACATTTTCACTTGGCGTTGAGCTCTGCAAATCATTTAGTCCGTTCCGCGTGTCGAGATGTGCATAGAGTTGCTGAAAAGATTAAATGAGGTAAGGGGCAGGAAGCATCTAGCAGAGGGGCTGGTGCAAAGTAGGTCTTCAATACATAGAAGGATTATAGGAAGTAAACTGTGGGCCCTCAAGATAGAAAAAGATAAGGAAGACCATTCTTGGAGGAACACGTAATCCTACCAGAGTCACTGGGGAGGGATCACTTACAGTTTAGTTTGATTTCCCTTCCCTGCCCCTCCCTTCAGCATGGGTGGCTGTTTCTAGGGCCTCGTGTGTTCCTTTGATATTCAAGGTTATTTTGAGGAGTTAGGAAATTTTTGTTATAATTATTTAGGAAGTTGTTTGGCAGTGCAAGGGGCCATTTCTAAGAGCAGTGTGAAAGGATTATAGGTTGAACAGATCATTTGCAGTGTCTCATCTAATCACCTGGGCAGTATTTTGACACAGGTTAAAAAGGTGGAATGTTAAAGCCAGAAGGCTGCTCAGAGAACTTCTGTTTCAGCGTCTCCTTTTTCAGGCGGATTTGCTTTTGCTGTGTGTGTTTGAGTTTCAAAGTAGAGTGTGGCAAGAGCAGTGTGAACCTGTGAATGGTTACAGGCTCTCGCTAGAAGAAGAAAAAAAAAATCTTGCCTCTGAGAAGGGAAAATGACTTATTTCTGTGTATTAAGGATATCAGTTTACGCATTTCAGCCTGGGCAACAGAGCAAGACCTGTCTCTTACAAAAATAAAAAAAATATATATACACACACACACACACACATATGTTTAATAAAGAGAGTATACACAGCTTGTTGAAAAACATTTTCCAGAAAAGTAAGCCTCTATTTTCTCTTATCTCATGTTTAACTTTGCCACTAACCCATGAGCAATAAAACTGGGAAATCTTATAAAGTATTATGGCCAATAAAACAATTCATGAATGTAATATGTTTGGTCTGGGGAAGTCTATTTTTATCCATTACATGGTACATGGAGTGTGCTGTACTTTCTTCCAAGTAACTTTTGGAAGATATCTGGCAAAATAATTCAATATGACTGGTAGTTATTTTCTGGAGACTGGTATTGTTTTGACATGGGGAGCACTGAAAGCATATGGTCTTTCATGTCTCTTGCCTGTGCTTTCCTTGAAAATGTTTATATTTGCTTGTGATAAAATGCATTAAGTTTCATAATCCTGAACAACCTTCTGGTACATGATTCACTTTCAAATAGTGCAACTGGGAAAACAGAAGTTTTTACCAAAAAAAAAAAGATGAGATTTTCTTAAGTAGCTATGCATTTTATACAACACAGGTGCCAATTTTTAGGGTTTTTTTTACCAAATGTTAAAATTCCAAAGCAACTGCTAGGATAAATTATCTTTATGCTGTGCCCCACCCCCTCCCCAGATGACTCATATTCTTCAAAGTCAATGTAAGTTTTGCCAGGACTTACCAGCCTGACAGTGATGGTGAAGTCTTGTGCTCATTTAACTCCTGACATGGTTTCTAGAGTGTCCACTGACCCTCGTGATTATGACAATAAATGTTTCCTGTGCCTACAGTAGAACGGGTATGGCTCAGTTGAAGGGTTTTCCTTGACACAAGATAACTATAAAAAGTACATTTTCTTCGTACAGTATGATAAACCTACTGCACATTTTTGCTAGTGCTTTCTTTATGTCCAGAATCAGTAATCTTTCTCCTTAGCATTTCCTCCATTTAAGGAGGTAAGATGTGGTTTTGGCTGTGCTCATCAACAATGGAAATTCAAAGCAAATTTTGAAGACATCTAAATGTACATTTAAAAAAATCATTTTCAGGTATACTGAAATCAAGTCTCTGTTAGAGATTGCATGCTAGTTAGTCAAGTTTTATATTTTTGTTATGCATAATTTAATAGAATAAATGCCATCTTTTTATGCCACATGCATACTTGTCTGCCTTTGTTTCAGTTGATTGAAAATTCAGCTTAAAACAGTGCTCAGTGCTAAATTTAGAGTAGTCATATCATGCTGTTGGAGGACTTTATTCCAAACTAGAATTCTAAGGCCCAATTGCAAGATTGGAAAATATTAATACTTTAGTGTATTCAGTGTTGAAAGTGTATTTTTCTTTCCAAAGCCTCATTATATTTATATAATGAAACATTCCAGCAATGTTTGAATTTCTAAATTTATTGGATTGTGTCTCTTTTAAGAGCATATCAGCATACCAAGGAAAGATTTAAAGAGACAGTCCCTGCGCCCCAAATTTATGGCAACACCAATTAAAATATCAGTGTAATTACAATGTCCAAATGCTCATTTTATAATGAATGTGGTTTTCCAAAGCACACAATTTTCCAGCACTTTCAGCCAACTTTCAAAGAAAAATTATTTAATCTTTATTTGAAGTATTAATTTAAGAAAGGCAGAAACAGCTTGACTCTAAGCACTTTGGAATTCATTCAAGATTCAAATTGTTAAAAGTGATTCAATCTGTTCACTGTCTTGGGTTTTTCAGAGATTATCCACCTGTAGTAAATTGAAAAACCAGGAAAGACTCTATTGTTAGAACATTCTCTAGTTGGACCATTAAGTACTTTCTGGAGATTTCTTCTCCGAAAAAAAATGGGCATGACATGCACTGTTTGTTCTATTTGTTTTGAGAAGAAGATAATAATAGCAACAAAGAAGCAATCATCTTAAAGATGTACAGATATTCCCACATGGACAGCATGTGAATTCTCAAGGTTAAGGCACTTTGAAAGGGATTTTGACTTTGTGGAAGTTACATGGGCACAGGGATGGGAGAATCAGGCCAACAGTTATTAGTATGATTAAACCATTCTTACACAGGCACTACTAGTGTAGAAACAAGTCATCCAGAACCTGATCGAAGTGAGGTAATGAATATAATAAGCTACAGAAGCAAGAGAAATCAGGAGCCTCAAAATGATTTTGTTTGATTCATATATTAAATTTTAGAAGGCTACAATCTTGAAGGGAATATTTAGCAGCATCAATATTTTCAGATGCTGCTCTAAAACTTTTGACAAGTACTTGTGTGACCCAGGCAAAGAGGATGAGAGTAATTCTGATTATCCAATCTCACTGTGAACATTTTATTCCAGGAAGAAATATTAGAACTTATGAAAAGTGCATGCCATAAAGTTGTCAGAAATAAATGCCTCCTTCTTATAAATTCCGGATGTACTTCTTACTATGATCCTAATTGTTTGAAATCAGTTTGGCATGCTTTGTGCTATCTCCAAGGTGTCCCTGCCCCTTTCAAGTCAATAAAATGTTTTGTTGACTATTGAACATAGTTCTGTTTTAGCAATCAGATCCAGCAAGCAAAGCAGATTGCTGAGTCTGATATTGAATGGTTTTGGTTTGGAGCTTTGTGGATTGTGAACATTTTTGTAGTGGAAGCCGAAAAGAATGGAGCTTTGCCCTATGAATATATATTCTAAAATTAGTCAAAACTTAACTAATTTAGGTTAAATATTTCAAAATAGATTTTCAATTCCTCAACTTTAAAATTATAAAAATATTGTTGAGAAATATCTATTTTTTTCTTACTACAAGCCACTTTTCAGTACGTTAAGATGAACAGAATTAAGTGGAACAAGAGCAATCAAGGTATCTTTGCAGAAAAAAAAACAGTTCTGAAGATTTTATTTTGTTTTATTTAGATCTGTTCAGTCTGAGTCTGTGTGAAGAAGCTAGAGACAGGGTCCAGAAAACCTGTGCTGACCTCCCTAGAACAAGGTTTGGCCCAGAACAATAACTGAGCCATAAAAACAGATTATGTATCCTAATTTGGGGGACTTTTGGGTTTTGTTGGGGAGAATCTTTGCACCACTGCCTCTTGCTTAAATTAAGGAATTTTGACAAACACAACAAAATCCAGGTAGATGCTGGCCTCTAGTAGGAGGCTAAAGCCTAAACTCAACTGTGTGCAAGGAGTGGCTAACAGGGGACTTGTGATTTTCTTGGCTAGTTAGAAATTCTTTAAAATTATGTCTTGTTCTTAGGAAGTAATCTGTAGACTCATCCCTAAGGAGAGGCCTTGGAAAATTGCCTTCACCTGATGGTTTCATTTTATCTGAAACCTAGCACTGGGGAAAATGAACAGAAATTAAGGTCATCTGTGAAGGCAGCTGAGACCCTTTTACTCATTCCAGACATACTTTTTACATTCCAGAGGAGTGTCAAACAAGAATGTGACAAAAACATAATACCTGTTGCAGAATCCATAATATCTACGTATAGAAAGAGTCATAAATTGTCAGACATGGAAAGTTCCCAGAGTTAGAGGTCACTTGGTCCAAACTAGTTACCTCCTTTTCTTATGCATGAGATAAACTGAGGACTGGGGTGATTCAGGGCATCTTTGCCGAAGCTTATTTATGTGAAAAGGTGCAGAAGCAATTGGCTAGATGGTAAACAGAGACTTAGGTTCCTATTTTCCCTAATGATCAATTGTCCTTCCAGGCAATGGGACTTATAAAAGTGCATGCCCATAACCAACCAATATTGCATACCCTTGACATGTGACATCTTGTGAATTCTTAAATTAGCAAGCAAAATGTTTGTGCAACTTAACACATTTTAGTAACCTCAACTTTTAAGAAAGTTTTCTCACTAAATGATCAGTTTTGCTCTGGCTGGAGTATAAGCGAAAGCTGTTCATCCATTGCTTTTACCTGTGTCTACGTGAAGCATTCATAGCATTCTAACGTGCTAAGTCACTGATGAGTTGAATGCTCCAGTCTTGCAATCTGTGTTCTCATGGGCTTCTTTACTGCTATTTCTGGCTCTAAGGTTAAATATCTTGAGGAAGAGAGGTTGGAAATTGATTTTTTTTTTTTAAAGAGAGACATGTTGAGATCTAAATGCTTAGTTTGACTTACTTGCCAATTTTTTCTTGTCTCAGTATCACTAACTTTTGCGAGAGGTTGAAAATATAAATGTTAAATTTACTAATGTCAGGAGTCTATTGTATCTATAAATTAATTAACCTAGTAAAAGATCTTTTGAGTGAATTCTTTTAATTTCAGGCAGTACTATATAATACACTGTCTCATTCATTTATCTTTGTCTATTTATCCATCCATCCATCCATTTATTAATATCTAGGCATTAAGGCTTCCTGGCTCAGCAGTGCTCTCTAGCAAGTGGTGTGTCTTGAGGTCAGCAGACATTACTGGAGGAGGTTAAGTGTACCAGTCATCTACATAGGGACAGAGCTAACCGGTCAATGTGTCAAAAGAGAGAGGCTACCTGGGAGGTTAAGGGCACATATCTTGTGTCTCTGGGCCTTTTGGTCCCCAATTCTGTATCCACTGACTCTCAGGCTTTCCTGAACCCAGAATCACCAAAAGGTTGACTTACTTATTACTGCATTTCTAGTTGTTTTTTGAATGGTATGCATATCACATGTTCACTTTCCACAGTCTTTTCTTTGGTTATTTCTTCCATTCTCACAGCTTCTATGAACATTTACATGTATCTCATTCTCAACTCTAATAACAGTTTTTTATTGAGCAGTCGCTGTGCATTACATAGTTCCTCAATTAGGCCTCTCAAAGAAAGTCAGATCTAATATTAATATTACAGTCCTTTTATGATGAGGAATCTGAGTTGTGTCTGATCCTAAAAGCAATGCTTTTCACTGCTATGCTCTATTAACTTTTAGGAATGGCTCTACCTCTTGATGAATTTCTCCACCAGGATGTTCAGCAGGCAACACAAACTCACCAAGCCCCAAGGCAAGTGATAATCTTCCCTGGGAAAATCAGCAGATTTCAATAACCTCTATTTCTGTTGACGTAACCACCATTCTACCCTGATCTGCAATCTTAGTGTCATTTTTAATTACCTGTCACTTCCTCCATCTTATCTTCCGATTCAATAGGTCACCTGATTCTATCTCTGCAATGTCTCTGACATGCCATCTTTTTGTTTCCGTTGCTGCTCATGCCTCCCAAACTCCAACCCGCTTACCTTTTACTTGAATGATGAATTGGACATAAAAGCTCCAAGTCATCACGCAAGTAAAGTTTAAGAGGTTTAAGAAAAACTTTTGTCTTTACTATAAAATAACAACAACAATAATAAACCCAGCCTCACACAATAATAAATGGCAGCTGGCATTTGCAGAAGGCATAGGAAGTACCAGGGACTGTGGCCATCTGCAGAGTTTATGCCCCATCCAGAAGTTCACTTCTCACGTTCAGCGATCACTGACATGTGGGAGTGTAAGTTTAGCATTGCTGTCAGAACTTTAGGTTTTCAGAGTTTTATGTGTAATCTTCCAGTATTTAAATATTAGTAGCTAATTGAAATAAAACATTCACACATACTCTCTCATTCTCTGTCTCTCTCTTTCTGCAGTTAGAAAAGAACACTAAATATTGAGCAGGCCAAACCCATCATCGGTTGGCTCAGTTCAGTTCATGGTCTGACATTTGCACCCTCAGTGCTGAATGTTTCTCTCTTTCCCCTCTATACGCTCTATGTTCCATGCCCCATCTCTTGTGGTTCTTGTCTCAAGGAAAGGCTTCTTCATGACTAGTTTACTGAAAGCTTACCTGTCATCATGATTTGCCTTAAATTCCATTTCTCCAAAAAACTCCTCCTGCCCCTCTCTGCCAGGCATCTTTCTTACAAACCTCTTGAGTCATCTCTTTTGTGGCCCCTCCACAGCTCTGCCTTGTATGTTAGCTGTGTACGTGTATATGCTCCTACTTGATTGTGAGAAGTATGAGGCCAGACCTTTGGGACCCCGCAGTCTTTGCAACGAGAGCCTAAATATAGCTGAACTTCAATAAATCTGATTTTGAACTTGCCAAAGATGGGTTGGAAGATTCTCTGTATTTTACCATTTTTGTTTCCATTTAGATACTGCAGGCTATCTACTTCTTATCAAAAGTAGGTGGTTCATCCAATCCCCTTCCTCCCCAGAACACAGATACCATGTCCACTGTGTCTGTAAGAACTCACTCGTGTGGCACAGACTGTGACCTGCAGTCTGCTTACTTTATGGAGGAAAAGCATCACTGTACATGAAGATTATTTGGTATATAGAAAGTTGATGATGTGCCTATTCCTTATCAATAAAGAGGCAACACATTTGCTCATTCTTCTCATTTCGAGCCCTTTTCATTCCTATTTCAGACACCACGTAGTATCATTCAATCTGCAGAGTTGGTGTTCTGAACCTGAACTTTCTTTACTATACCACATCAACTTTTGAACTACTGATCAGATAGCAGGCAATCAGGCAGATGCCACTTAGCAAATAAAGGACCGCAGAGTGCACTGGGAACTTAATCATGCATATTTAAAAGCGCCCAGCCTGAACACATCTTTATTGATGAATGACAAGTGCTTTGGCATACCTGTACCAGCATATTGCTACTTAAATATAAACCCACCACAATAGTTAGTCTCTCAACCTGCAGTGGTAAAAAATCCTTCATAGGAAGTAGTGCTCTTGTTCTGCTGGCTAACCAGGCTAGGGGCTTCAGTTATAGTTTAAGAAACTTTACTAAAGCCAGGACATGCCCTAAACTATATTCTAATGAGCAGAGTTGTAGTTTACATCTAGCATAATAAACATCAAGAGACTATCACAAATACTCAGAGTTAAAATAATTGTTGAAAGTTTCAAGAAAATTTGAAAGAAAAATACCCAATTCCCAACTACCTAACACATAATCATTAATTTGATTTCTTCTTGTTTCCTTCCAGTTTTACATCAAATATGTGAATGCTTTTTACCTAGTTTTGAGTATACTTTATGTAAACTTCTGTTAAACTTTTTTATGTTGAGCATTTCCTAACCCAACAAAGATGCTCCTCCTGGATTCCAGTTGATTAATCTAGAGACATAGGACCTAAATTTGTATATTTTGAAGTATTCAATTTTTGTAGGGATCAAGAAAAAATTACAAAATCATAAATCGACAATGATTCTAGGTTCCCACTATAAATATAGGCTCTTACTTCAACTGTGTATTGTTATTTGCTGATGCTAGAAACCCAGTTCTGAGATGACCGTGCAAAATAGAGATTTATACAGGAGCTGAAGAAATATTGCAAGGCAGATGCTGGCCAGTATTTATCTTTAAGTATTAACAGGTTTAGCTTGTATTTGTGAAAAATTTCACTACTCTTAAAAAAGAATTTATACTGATGCCATATCAGCCAGTCACGAGTCACATATGGGTGAGGAGTTTTCCTTAAGAGGTTTCCTGAGGGAATACTGCAAATCCTCCAAAGTGCAGAGGCTGACAGATCCATCCTCCTTGCTGTTATTTTCTATATATTGCATAATATTGCAGTTTTGTGAGTTCAGTTAAGTAGATTCATGGATTATATTGTTTAATTAAAAAGAATTCACCCTCCTTCACAAAGTGGACAAGTAGCATAAAAAGATTCCAAGAAAGAAAGGGTTGAAGATAATGTTAATAACAAAAGCCAAGCAAATTTTAACAAACGCAAAAATTTGTTGGTGTAATTGGCAGATAATAAGAAGTATTCAATAAGTATCATGATTTCCATTTCAATATGTTATTAAATGATGGTTTTCATTTTCAATAATCCCTTTCTACATGATTTTTAGAACGTACCCCCATTCCTTAACTGCAGTGTGAAGGGGAAGGGGCAGAATGCCTGCCTTGTGGCCAGGAGCAGGGAGGCTGTGACTAGCAAGCCTGGGGACCCCAGAGGCCCTGTGGATGGGAGGAGCCAGCTGCCTTAGGGACCTCAGAGGCTGACACCTGGAGAGGCTACGTGCTGGATCCTCAGAAGCCGGGAGTAGGTGGATGCTCATCCCCGCCAGTGCTGCTATCCTGTTTGAGGAGTTTATAACTCCCCTCACCCCAATCCCAATTAAGAAACAGCAAAGGGGGCCGGGCGCGGTGGCTCACGCCTGTAATCCTAGCACTCTGGGAGGCTGAGGCGGGCAGATCGCTCAAGGTCAGGAGTTTGAAACCAGCCTGAGCAAGAGCGAGACCTCGTCTCTACTATAAATGGAGGGAAATTGATTGGCCAACTAAAAATATATAGAAAAAAAAAATTAGCCAGGCTTGGTGGCGCATGCCTGTGGTCCCAGCCACTTAGGAGGCTGAGGCAGAGGGATTGTTTGGGCCCAGGAGTTTGAGGTTGCTGTGAGCTAGGCTGATGCCACTGCTTTCACTCTAGCCTGGGCAACAGTGTGAGACTCTGTCTCAAAAAAAGAAAAAAAAAAAAAACAACAACAAAGGGAAGAAGAGAGAGAAGCCCTGCATTGACCAAGAACAAACTTCAGCCACCCTGTGGAATAGGGAGCTTAAAAGAGATTTTACAATCCTTTATAGAAAGAGAGACAATTCTTACACATCTGAGTTTGTGACCTGAAAATTATTCCAACTCCCACATACAGAGAACAGTTTCAGTTCTCTTTTATTTATCTTCCTGTTCTAGATCAGTGGTTCCCAAACTTGTCTGCACATTGGTATCACCTGAGGAGCTCAAAAAGCTACCGAAGCCTGCATCCCATCCCCAGAGACTGTCATTTTAATTGACCTACAGCATGGCCTGGGCTTTGCAAATTTTAAAAGATTCCCAGGTGCTCATGATTTGAATAGTCCGCTCCAAAATTCAGGTGTTGCCAATGAGGTAGTATTCAGAGGTGGGCCTTTAGGCGGTGGTTAGGCTATGAGGACTCCTCCCTGGTGAGTGGGATTATAAAGAGACTTGACTGAGTTCATCCTCTCCAGCCCTGACTCTGTGTGCGATCACAGCAAGGTCCTAGGTGCAGATGTTTGGGAATACTGTTCTAGAACATTTTCAGTGGTCTGTCAATACATAAATAACATGACTCATTTCTGTGCCTTTTCAAACAAGGAGACATCTACTCATAATGACTAGTTTTGAACTGAAAAAAATCCAAATACATTTTTGATATTATAACTTACTTGCTATTACATGACAGTTGTGCTCTAAAACCAATCAAAAAGCAAAACAACTCTGTAAAAATTTTTTTCTGACATATCTTATAACCAGTAGTTGTCTGCAAAATGCAGTCTTATTACCATATAAATTGCATTAAATAGAAATTGTTTTGTGAATTGTATATAATTAGATGTACATATGTATGTATGTACATACTTATTAGATGGAGAAGTATCTGAATATATTTCTTTACCATATGCCAGATTGGTGTTTTAGGCATGGTGTGTTTTTCCACTATTCCCTGTAAGTAGAAGCTAAACCAGATTAAAATATCTCTTCCACATCCTGACAAAACTTGATTTTATTCTTAAAGTTATACATGCAGGTAAGCTAGAAACCTTGACTCTCTCTTTCTCTAACCACTCACCTGGTCCAGTAGATTCTGTAAGGGTACTTGGATCTCCTGCTTCTCTGCAACATCCTAGTTCAGACCAGCATCTCTTACCTGGATCACTGTAATTGCTCTCTAACTGGTTTCCCTGCATCCTAACTTGTTCCCTTTAATACATTCTTCACAAAATGACCAGAGTGATATTCCTAAAATATGAATGTGATCATTCCACATGGTGATCATTCAAAGATTCTCATAGCCCTTGGGATGAAATCTATTTAGAAGTTTCTTCGTGTTCTAACCGCTGCTGCTTCAGACTAATTCTGGTCAGCCCACCCCATCTCCCCCTAGGCTCCAGTTTTAGGACTTGCAGTTTCTGAGAAGCACCAAGACATGAGACTTCTTCCACCAAGTCTGGAAGTCTCTCTCTTACACAAAGAGACTTCGATTTGGGAATGTGTTTGTGGATTCTTAAAGTCCAGGTTGCTGGAAGTATTGTAGCACTGTGTGCTTCTCTTCTTACAGCACATCCCCTTCTGCAGTCCGCTTGCCTGCACGCCCCACGCTGCTGTAAATTGCATGAAGGCATTTTTGCTCAACATTACTCTCTGGCGTTCAGCACAATACATCACATATGAAGGATAGAGAATAAATATTTATTGCATGAGTGAAAGAATGACATACAGGTCTTTGGTCCTTCTCCTATTTATTATTACTCCAATCTCCTCTGAAATGAACAAAAGAAAGCTCTCTGGCTGAAACCAGATGAGTCGTGAAGCATGTCTACAGGAGCAACCATGTGAGGAAACAAACGCACATACGCTTCTCAGCTGAACTAGACATCACCAATGCAGAGATGATGATTAAATGCCAACTCTGTGGTCATAGACTGCTTAAAGTTCTGGGGGAAGCACATTCCTGCTCTTTCTTTTGTGGAATTACTCATGACCATATTATGTAGAGTGAATAATCAGGCACATATTTATGTACAGTTTTGTTGGGTTGATTCAAATTTATGGGTTTATGATTTTATATTCTCTGTATGGGTCTGACCATGATATTTCATTGACATTTACAATATCTCTAAATTCTTTATGCTTTGTTCAATTGCCAGGAATTTGGTTGATCACAATAGCAATTTTTAATTCAAACTTAAAATTATGATGTGCAAAGCATAACATGCCTAAAAGCTTTGCTTTTCTATAACATTTTAATCTGAATGTAGGTAGCAACAATTAGAAGATTAATGAACTTCAAGAGGTTTTTTTTTAGTCTTTTCCAAAACCATTTGTGCCGTGTATTTTCTCTGATTATATCTACAAATAGAAATACATATTTAGATTTTGAAATTTGACAGTGGACCTTGCTCTCCTCTTCCTGATTAGTACTCATTACTGGGAACGTGGAGTACACGGCCTCTGCAGCAGCTAATGAAATGCAAAATAAACATGATTGGTGAGAAGAAAAAGAAAGCGAACAGGCTTCTCTAGTTTTTTTTTTTTTAAACAAGTATGTTTGTTAATTCTGCTATATCATCAAATTCCCCAATCACTAGGTGAATCTTTGAAGGCATCAGCAACAGCGTTCATTGCTAACGTAGCAGTGATCACCATAGGAGATTTTGTAAAATGTAAAAAGGAAACACTTTTCTATTCTGTGAAATTTTATCTTTTTATATTTACTATAAAAAGAAGTAATGACATGTAGAGTGACTCTCATAAGATACTAAGTACAACATAAAATGCAACATGAAAAGTCTGTAAAAAAAAAAAAAAGGAAAATAACCCACTTACCACTAACCTTTCTAAAGGGACCCACCATCTTTTCCAGACGTCCATATCTGGAATTGGATTAATTATAATTCTTGGTCCAGGACGTGCTATCATCATTTGACTAAAAATGGTCTTTTATTTATCTGTTTTAATAATGTAAAAATTCCCATGAGCCTACAACTTACCCCATGATCTGGAATACTTTATATGTATGTGTGTGTATATATGAAATATATCTCTTACGTTTATCTGTATTCTATTTTCTGACCCCTTTCTCTCCCTGCTGAGATAAGCACTATCACAAATTTTGTAACAATTATTCTTTTTAAGAATAGCTTTATCACATACACATAAAAAGACATGCAAATACCTAAACAATACATTATTTAGTTTTGTTTGGTTGGTTTTGCTGCTTTTTGTTTAGCATTGTTATTGAGATTCATCCATGTTATATCTGTAACTCATTCATTTTTTACTGCTCTATAATACATGGTAAACATATACCACAATTTATTTTTCTGTTTTCCTATCAATAGGCATTTGGCATTTTCAAAGCTTTTGTTATTCTGAACTGTAATACAGGAGCTATCTTATGTGTGTCTCTGGTGCATACATGCAAATATTTCCCTTGTGTTTATTTCTTGGAAGGCAATTGCAGGGCCATAGGGCATAAAAATGTTAAACTCTACAAGATTTACAATACAACTTTATAAATCAATTTTAAAAATTGGATTTAGTTTTACTCTCTAACACTTGGTATTGTCAGACTTTTATTTATTTATTTTTTTCTTTATGAAGGGGAGAGAGAGATGGGGGTTCAATTTCATATCTTTTTTTGTTTTTTGAGATGGAGTCCCATTCTGTCACCCTGGGTAGAGTACAGTGGCGTCAGCTTCGCTTACTGCAACCTCAAACTCCTAGGCTCAAGCAATCCTCCTGCCTCAGCCTGCCAAGTAGCTGAGACTACAGATGGGTGCTGGCTAAATTTTCTATTTATAGTAGAGATGAGGGTCTCACTGTTGCTCAGACTGGTCTCAAATTCCTGAGCTCAAGCAATCCTCTCACCTTGGCCTCCCAGAGTGCGAGGATTATAGGCATGAGCCACTGTACTTGGCCCAGACTTCTTAATTTTTGCCAAATATCTTGACAGTGATACTGTATTGTGATCTGATACATATTTTCAACATTTTTCATGAGATTGATCAACTTCATCTGTTTATTAGCCAAATATATCTCTTTTGAATATATACTTATTCCTGTCTTTTCCCCATTTTTCTATTGGGCTTGTATTTTTGTTGATCTATATGACTTTTTATATATATTTATACCAATCCTTCAGTATATATGTTGCAAATGTGTTCTCCCATTTTGTGGCTAGTCATGTTCTTTACAATATCTTTTAATTTTAATATGGCCAAATTTATCAATATCTTCCTTTATGAGAATTAAGCCACTTTACACACAAACATGCACATACACATATGGAAATATGGCATTTGACATATATGCATGTAAATACACGTGTGTATCTCTCTCTATATTATATATTTCCCTATATCATTATTTTCATGATTCCAAAAACAAGTTATTTGTAGGATGGGGGATACCAAAGTATGTATATACAGTGACCAAAAATTGTTTTCTGAGTTGTGAATTGTTAAAAGAAAAATTTCACTTCAGTATTGAGTAAATATTGCAGTCTGGATTTATTTTTTATATGCAAAACTCCATTTTTTTTAAGCCTCTTCCTAGAAGAAAAAACTCAAATTTCTAAGAGTTAGCTGATAATTTTCTGTTTTTCCCAGGCCAAAAAATTATACATTATACATAATGAGAACATGTGTTCTCTCTAGAAACATATCTCCTGATATTTATTGCACATAATTTTTTAGCCAGATTAACTAATGATGAATCCAATATGTCAGAAATCACTGCGTTATACTTTCAAAGTCATGAAATAAATGCCATGTCATAAAATCAGGGCTAACTCTTCTTGAATACTTGCTAAGTATCAGGCACTATCCTAAGCACCTCACAGGCATTAATATTATACATACAGATCTCACAGCAACTCTATGAGGTAGGTACCACTATTCTTCTTTACACGTGATAAAAATGGGATAGAGGTCAAGCAACTTGTCCCAGTTCTCCTAGAAAATAATGGAGCCAGAATCTAAACTCAAGCTGTCAGAATACTTGAAAACAAAACGGGATGCTCTTCAAAACACTCTGGGATAACAGGTGTAAGCCAGCAGGGAATCAGGCCAATTATTAATAAGATGTGTGGCCACCTAGCCATGCAACACACAGAAAGCAAAATCTTCCAAGGATTTTTTATCACTGTGGAACTAGTGGACATAATCTATTACTGGTGGGTGTTCATATCCTTCAATTTGTGGACATTTATAGTTAGTCCCTTTCCCCTTCACCTCCAGCAATCATTCATGCATTTAGACATCAGAAGAGGGCAAGACCTGGCACTTGGAGCCTTGCCAAAGTGGGCCTCAAAAATTCCTTGCTCTGAGTCTTCTGGTGACATCTGGATTTCTGCCAGGGAAGCCTTGGTACTACACCTGTGTGTGTCAGAAGAATTGAGTTGTCCCTTTTAGATAGAAACAAATACTATATATCCAAGCCATCACTCAGTATAAGATGAAAGAAAAAATAATGGGGTTTCTGAACTTTATAGCTCAAAAGTGAGAGAGCTGTGAAGCTGAGACCAGGAGACTTCTGAGTCCTTATTTGGCTTTTCTGCTGACTTATAATCATAAAAATTGCTGCTCAAAAATATCTGTGATGGGGAACAAATCATCAGTTTTCTTAAAGCACCCCAAAAGGCATGTTTTGTGTAAGTGGTCATTTACTACTATTTTTTTGTGAAAAAATAAACATAAGGCTTCTTTTTCTTTGTCTAACTTTTTTGATGGGATTCATTCCAAGGCCAGCAATTTGAAAATGAAAATATTTAAAAATCAATGGCAAATCAATGGAGTGTTTTGGGGTTTTGGAGACATTCTCCAAAAAACAGCAGCAAAACGTCCTCCTCAGATGTGCACGTCAGCTTGTCGGCAGCAGCTATGTTTGCCCCTCAACCCGCAACGCATCGTCTGCTGTGAATGCCACCTGCTATTGTCTGTGGGTGAAGAATGACAACCGTGCACAGTGAAGAGGAGGAATGGTATTGCGTGCAAGTGACACATTTCTAATTGGGGTAAAGTGATATCTCATTGTGGCTTTAATTTGCATTTCCCTGATGATTAGTGACGTTGAGCATTTTTTCATGTTTCTTGGCCATTTGTTACAAGTGCACAGAGGAAAGTAAAACTCAGTGAAAAGCAACTAGGGAAGCAAGGGCATGAGGGGAGGGGAATAAACCAATCTAATGGGTGCTATGAATGATATTTGAGTGATGGGCACACTTATAGCCAGGACCCAAGCATTATAAAAATGACCCATGTAACCTAAAACGTTTATACCCCCTTAATATTTTGAAATTAAAAGAAATAATGCTTTTCTTTTTTTTATTTCAGAATATTACAGGGGTACACACATTTTGGTTACATAATTTGCTTTTGTGTAGTTTGAGTCAAAGTTATAAGTGGGCCCTTCACCCAGATAGTGTGCATTGTACCCGTTAGGTGTGAATGTACCCATCCCCTCCTCCCTCCTCCCACCTGCTTGATTTCCATTGAGTTTTACTTCTGTATGTCCACGGAAGTGCTGATCGATTTTCTGTTAGGATTGTCCTGATTTAAGTGCTATTCATTTATAGAGAAACACTACAATTGAAAACATAAAAAAATACTTTCTTGTATTTAATAGGTTTCTTAATTGTGTTTGTGATTAAATACTTTTATAGATTCAACAATATTTACCTCATTGAGTGAAGCAGTGTACACATATGAGAAAAATGGGATCATTATCTCACAATGAAATAAATGTAAGAGCAGTTTTTAGCATTCTCTCTTTGGATTGAAGCAGAAGTCAGGACATTTGGCTTAACACTTGACTTCTTGTCTCTTAGCCATGTCCAGAAACAGAAGATCTATAAATGGAGCCACCATTGTTAATTACACAGGATCTTAGGCTCTTGAATATAACAGGTGCTTATTTAATTCTGTTTGTTGAAGGAACAATAGAGGAAGTCATCAATTATTTTTAGACTGATGTGATCCTTATTTTAGCATGAAATTTTTCTGAATATTGGCATACTTGAAATTCAAAGTAGGAAAAGAAATTGGCTTCTCTATTATAAGATGACAGCTTTAGGTTGAGTTTATCTTAAAGCTATTTTTACTTAATGATTGAGTTTTACTAATAAATAATATATTTTTAACTTGTTTTCAATAACATTAAGGAAATAATTTGGGGGTGGGCACAGTGGCTCATGTCTGTAATCCCAGCACTCTGGGAGGCTGGGGTAGGAGGATTGCTTGGGGCCAGGAATTCAAAACAAGCCTGATCAACATGGTGAGACTCCCCTGCCCCAGCTAAAAAAAATAAATAAATAAACTAAAAATTAGCCAGGTGTGGTGGTGCGCACCTCTAGTCCCAGCTACTCTGGAGGCTGAGGCAGGAGGACCAATTGAGCCCAGGAGCTCAAAGATGCAGTGAACTATGATCACTCCAGCCTGGGCAATAGAGTGAGACCCTGTCTCTAAAAAAAAGAAAGAAAGAATTTAGGGAGAAGTACATTTAACCCTACAGATCCATTTCAAATGGGGAGTGTTTGCTACCTGTGATGGTATTTCAAAATTTCATGTCAGTTGTAAATTATAATTTTATTTTATCATTCATTTGAGCTTTTCAAGAAAATTTTCAGAGACTTTTTTTTTTTTTGGTTTTGCATGTAATTCAAATAAAAATCCTAGCAAAGTCATATGTTAGAATTTTAACAGCTATACAAGTCAGGTAAAAAGCCACGTTTATTAGCCCACGGAGATAACTATAAAACTCAGAGATAAAATTAATTTCTCAAAACACACAGAAAGAAGAGATAGAGCTCCCTATAGCTTATGTCAGCCGTCAAAAAACAGTGATACATTGTTCTTCTCCACTAAGTTGCTTCACCACCAGCAGGTTTCAGTTAACATTATTATGATAGCGAATGACCCTAAAGGGCTCCCTCATTCATTCAAGGCTCCTTCCTAATAATCTACAGCTGTGCGAACACCGTCACCTGTGGGAGTTCCCGTTGGGCACGTGAAAAGCGGTGGTGTGTCACTCCATATGGTTCTTACGGGCTTGCTTTGTTGACTCATATTCCATCAGCACAGCTGTTGAGAGCCAATTCCTCAGCTAGGCTGATAACTTGGAAAGCTTCTCACCAGTCTTTAACTGTGTCTCTTTGTTGCTACTTAAAAAGCTAGGAGCTCTTTGTTTGCAGTGGGTGAAAAAATGAAGAGGAGTTCATTTCAAATTAAAGTAGCCAAGATGGTGAATAGGACCATCCCTCCAAACTCAGTAAACTTTTGTTTCTACATACTTAAGTCCACATGGTTGTAGGGATACAAAGTAATTTGGAGGAGAATTGTTACTGCTCCCATTGCATGAAAATGTAATCAGGCCCTTGCATAGGAGGACCCAAATGCAGCTTTGGGCACAAGTTTAAGAAGTGATCTTATTTTGTTGGCTTGTAGTAGAGGTATTTAACTTTCAAACTTGTTTTCTGAAGAAAAGCAATGAACACAAAGAGGTAATGGCAGTTTTACAGTAAAACTTTATAAGTTGGAAAGAATTGTGAGATCATTATGTCATTTGGGGACAACAAAGGCATTATTGAAAATAGCAGAATACTTAAAAACTATATAGAAAATTAAATGGAATTTAAAAGGAAAAAGAAGTAACTAAAGTTTAACACTGTAACGAGGTTAAAGTTTTGTTTTAGTTTTTTATATTGGTACTAAATCTTAATTTAGAGCCAGTCTTACAGAGCCTTAACTTAAATTTATTGCTTGAATTGTCAGAAGAAAATATGTTGATGTTTACATGTTGCCTGCTTTGTTAAATTGTAGATATTTGCCTTTCTGTTTTTTAAATTGGAAAACCCTTTTTTTTTTTTTTTTTTGAGACAGAGTCTCACTTTGTTGCCCTGGCTACAGTGCCGTGGCGTCAGCCTAGCTCACAGCAACCTCACACTCCTAGGCTGAAGCGATCCTTCTGCCTCAGCCTCCCGAGTAGCTGGGACTACAGGCATGCGCCACCATGCCTGGCTAATTTTTTCTATATATATTTAGTTGGCCAATTAATTTTTTCTATTATTAGTAGAGACGGGATCTCGCTCTTGGTCAGGCTGGTTTCGAACTCCTGACCTTGAGCAATCCGCCAGCCTCGGCCTCCCAGAGTGCTAGGATTACAGGCGTGAGCCACTGCGCCCAGCCTAACCCTTTTGTTTTAAGACTCTTGATAGCAAGGAAATAATTTCTAGGGAAGATAGTTTAGATTAGCTTTCTTTTGCCTATAAAAATGAATTTAATTTCTCTATGTTTCTGTTTACTTGCTTTTATAGAAGGCAGGAAAACAACAAACTTAACTCCAGGATATGAGGAAGCTCTCTATAAATACTTATAAATACTATTGGCTACAATAAATAGTTCTAAGGACTAAGCAAGTGATGCTGATACAAGATGACTAATGATTATTCCTATTTCATTAGGAAGTAGTGTCTGTGAAATATTCCTAAATCTTCAAAATCAATTAAGGTGTATTTTTATAGAAGCTCAAAGCTGAAGACTCTAAGGAACTTCATCTCTTAGTGGAACTTCATCTACCCCAAATTAATGGGCCCTGATGTAGTTGGGATTCCAAGAAAAAGAGCTCATTGTGTAATCCTCACCTCTTTAATTATACAGCCACTTTGTTTTAATGCTCTCTTCACACTTCTAAGGGTTCTGTTATAGTGTGATAGCCATGTATTACTTTCTCTTCCTACTTTTATCTTTCCTCGTATTTACGTCTTTATTAAGGATAGAGATGATACATAATTTCTTGAGAAACTTTTATATCTTATAAATAGCCATAATTGGTCCCTCAAATCTTTTCTTACATAGTGTACATACTTATAAGAAATGTAATACTTGTTCTTTAAAATTCCCCCTTCAAGTTGGAGAACAGGTGGGAAGATGCTTTTCTCACTTATTAAACTATTTTTTACAGTGTGTTGACTTATTTCAAATACATCTTAGAAAACGAAGTGCTAAGAATTGTCAGAATCAAGATAAAAGAGTAAAATTTGAAATTTGATAAGAAAGAGGTTTATTACGTATTGACAAACAAGTTTTTAAGTGTAAAATATGGAGACTCTGTCTCTATATATATCTCACAGGAAGTAATCCTCTCTCAGTTTCTTCAAGCAGAATTTAGTTATCAAGCTGCTTTGTGGTTTCGTTTCAAAAAACATAGAAAAAGAGAAGAAAGACAAGAAGGAAGTAGCACGAGATATGAGATGAAACTCAGAAAGCTGTCAGGCACATTTTATTATATTTACATACATGATAGTATTGGGTCTGTTTTATGTGAAGTTGGGATAAAATTATGGCAAAGTCAATGACCAACACCTTCCCCCTAGATGGTCACTAACATATCGCGATCGAGGACATACGGTCAGGGCACATCGCAAATACTTAGCTATGGTTTAATCAGTGAGTGTGAGTATAAAAATGATGCCCTCTGGAAAAGTCAGGAATGACTTGGTGATATGAACAATAGGAAAACTATTTCACAATAAAAATTAAGCAGGAATTTTGGGAGCTTAGGGAAGCTGAAAATTCAGTTGTTGGCTGAGGGTGCAGGAACCACTGGACGTTCACATGCAAAAACATGCATATAGACACAGACTTCACACCCTTCACTATTAACTCAAAATGGATCATAGACCTAAATGTAGAACCTCAAGCTATGAAGCTCCTAGAAGATAACAGGAGAAAATCTGAATGCCCTTGAGTACGGCAGTGACTTTTTTAGATACAACACCGGAGGCGCCGTTCGTGAAAGAAATAATTGATAAGCTGGACTTCATTAAAGTTAAAAACTTGTCTGTGAAAGACAATGTCAAGAGAATGAGAAGACAAACCAAATCACAGACTGGGAGAAAGAAATTTATAGAAGCCATCTGATAAAGGACTGTTATCCAAAATATACAAAAAAATTCTTAAAACTTAATAAGAAAAGAAGGACTCAGTACAAAATGGACAAAAGACTCAAATAGACCCCTTACCAAAGAAGGTATACAGATGTAAATAAGCCTATGAAAAGTTGTTTAACATCATATGTCATTAGGGAATTACAAATTGAAACAACAGTGAGGTATCACTGTATACCTATTAGAATGGGCAAAATCCAAAACACCAAATGCTGTGAAGATGTGTAGCAACAGGAACTGTTATTGCTGTTGGGAATTCAAAATGATACAGCCACTTTGGAAGACAGTGTGGCAGTTTTCCACAAAACTAACCGTACAATCCAGCAATCTTGCTATTTACCCAAATGAACTGAAAACTTCCACAAAAAAACCCGCACATGGATGTTTATAGCAGTTGTATTCGTAATTGCCAAAACATGAACCCAATGAAGATAGAAGATATCCATCAGTAAGTAAGCGGATAAACTGTGGTACATCCCGCCAATAGATTATCATTTAGCACTGAAAAGAAATGAGCTCTCAAACTATGAAAAGACCTGGAGGAATCTTAAATGCATGATACTAAGTGAAATAAGCCAATCTGAAAAGGCAACAGACTGTATGATTCCAACTATATGACCTTCTGGAAAAGGCAAAACTATGGAGACAGTAAAGAAAACTTAGTAGGTGCCAGGAAGAAGGGGGAGAGAGGGATGAACAGGTGAACACAAAGAATTTTTAGGCCAGTAAAACTATTCTGTATGATATTACAGTGGTAGATACTTGTCAGTATACATGTGTCAAAACCCACAGAATATACAACACTGAGAGTGAACCCCCCTGTAAACTATGGACTTGGAGTGCTGATGATGTGTCAGGGTAGGTCCATTGATTGTAACAAATGGGCCACTATGGGCAGGATGTTGATAACAGGGCAAGCTACGCATGTAGGGTGGGAGGGGCTGTATGAAATCTCTATCTTCTGCTCAGTTTTGCTTTGAAACTAAAATTAATAAAGTTTATTAAAACAATGGCTGAGGACCTTTAAAGAACAGGACTGATATTTTATCTTAAAATACCTGTTAGGCTTTGAGCAAATGTACACCCCCTCTACTGTCTCAGACCTCCCACAAAGGCTGCTCTGTGTTTCCCGAGGTTGGTGGTAATTTGGAGGGAATAAAGAGCTTGGGGTGGTGGCAGGAGAGAAAAGCATGGAAAAGGCTCCCAGGAAGAATCAGGGCATGGCAAGAGTACCTTTCAGAGAAGCAGCTGCCGGGGGACGGCTCAGGAGTGGTTGGAGACCACCTCCCTTCTCCCCCACGAAGGATACTAATGAAGCTGACTGTTGGAGATTGCACTTGGAGATTGTACTGGGAAGAGGGTTGACAGAAAAGCTGACATCTGCTTCCATACTTGTGCAAAGGATCTATTTTATTTTGCATCTATAATGCCTTTATTTGAATTGATGAAGAATAATATGTGGAAGAAATATTAGTGTTAGGCAGATAATATTAATAGATACTATATAAAGCTGTCAGTGAATGAAGACAAAAATATAAGTGGCAAACTTGAGGCCAGATGGATGAGGATAAAAGTAGTAACTATAACCATTGTGTGAAAATATTTCATTTCATTTTTTTGTTAGCACCATAGAAATTCTATAAGGAAGACATAAAAATGAGCAGATTTTTAAGCTAATGCTTATGGATAAATGAAGAAATAAAGATTTTGAGGGAAATAGAAAGGGTTTTTAAAATTCTAAGCTGTGACATAAGGAAATCTCATAGTTCAGTCAACTACAAGGGAGACAAAATAGTGTCCAGGCATTTCTTTTTTTTTTTTTCTTCCTAAAATTTTTTTGGGGAAACTACAAAACATTTACAGTACAATGTTTATAGTCACAATTTGTAGTGAGCTGATTTCCCAAAATATATTACCACTCAAGTTAACTTATCTTGTTACATTCAAAAACCTACTCTGTCAAAGTAGTCCAGAGAGTACATACTTAGGGCTCCAACTGTCTCTACGTACAAGCAACACTCCATTTTAAGTGTATAATTAAATGATTTTCAGTGGATTTACTGAGGTGTACAGTTAATCACATGAATCAGTTTTTGAGGAATTCCTTTCCCCTATTGAGACCCCTAATTCCGCTCTCCAACTACTTTTCAAGCATATCCCACCCCTCCACAGTGCCCCCCCCCACGTCGCTCTGACGTGGGTTTACCCCCAACCCCTAATTACCTAGTGTTCGCTCCCACCCTTTGAGCACCATAGTGTTAATCAGTCAATACCAATTTGATGGCGAGTACAAGTGGGGCCCATTCTTTGGGTCTTGTGTCACCTCACTTCGAATAATGGGCTCAAACTTAATCCAGGATAATACAAGAGGTGCTAACTCACTGTCATTTCTTAAAATTGAGTAATATTCCATTGTGAACATATACCAGATTTTAACAATCGACTCATGAATTGACGGGCACTTGGGTTGTTTCCATGACCTAGCAATAGTGAATTGTGCTGCCATAATCACTCGGGTGCTAAACGGGTGGACGCGAACCGGGGGGAAGTGGGGGGTGGGGGGTAGACCCATGTCTGAGCGTGGTGGGGGGTCACTGGGGAGGGGTGGCAGATGCTTGAAAAGTAGTTGGGGAGCGGAATTAGGGGTCTCAATAGGGGAAAGGAATTCCTCAAAAACTGATTCATGTGATTAACTGTACACCTCGGTAAATTCACTGAAAATCATTTAATTGT
>CAUYMX010128823.1:0-11899 GCA_963573855.1 Lepilemur septentrionalis | reverse complement strand
GCCTAGCTCACAGCAACCTCACACTCCTTGGCTCAAGCAGTCCTTCTGCCTCAGCCTCCCGAGTAGCTGGGACTACAGGCATGTGCCACCATGCCCAGCTAATTTTTTCTATATATTTTTAGTTGGCCAATTAATTTCTTTTTCTATTTTTAGTACAGACGGGGTCTCTCTCTTGCTCAGGCTGGTTTCGAACTCCTGACCTTGAGTGATCCTCCCGCCTCGGCCTCCCAGAGTGCTAGGATTACAGGCGTGAGCCACTGCACCTGGCCCACTGTAGAGTCTTTAAGCATTGTCATACCCAAATATTTATACACCAGATTTTATTTTTTAATTTTTAATTTTTTTTTTTGAGACAGGGTCTCACGCTGTTGCCTGGGCTAGAGGGCAGTGGTGTCTTATCATAGCTCACTACAACCTCAAATTCCTGGGCTCAAGCGATCCTCTTGCCTCAGCTTCCCAAGTAGCTGGGACTATAGGCATGTGCCACTATGCCCAACTACTTTGTCTTATTTTTTGTAGATATAGGGTCTCGCTATGTTGCCTAGGCTGGTTTTGTACTTCTGGTCCTAAGCAATCCTCCTGCCTTGGTTTCCCAAAGTGCTAGGATTACAGGAGTGAGCCACTGTGCCTGGCCCAGATTTTACTATAAATTACTTTTCCTTATATTACATTTGGACATAAGTTTCTTTAAAATTATGGAGCTAGATTATTTTATATATAATTTTCATTTCAGTATAGTTAATTACAGATTATTTTTAAAAGGGGCATTAAGCATGATGAAGAAAGAGAAGAATTCAAATGGTCACAAAAGGAATGTTCGTGGTAGTTTCACTGAAATGATAATTTACAATTTTAAAAACATTACAGTTGTTTAAGGATTTATAAGGTTTTTAAAATTTTAAAATTTTATTTCCCTCTCCATGTTTTGCCTTCAAGAAGATAATCACCATGAAAAGGAAAGTTAACGACTGGTAATAAGCTCTGTTTTCATGTATTTTAAATTTCTCATGAGGCCTCTAAAAGAACAAAGAACTTTTTATTTATTTTTATTTTTATTTTTTTGCTAAATAATGTACTGTGTGAAAACAAAGAACTTTTTAAAAAGTTCACCTTTGTAACAAAAATTAGTTCAAATTTTTAAAAATTCAAATGTCTGCTTTGTTAAAATGTATAAAGCGCCCTAATAACAACATTTGCTTTCTGTTGAAATGTTATCATTTATTAAAAAATTATTGTTTCTACTCACAAAACTTGTGTTTAACTTCTGGTGATCCCTAAATCTCAACTGTAAAAACTCATTATTTCTTCTAGAAGCCCTTAATGAGGTCAAACCTCTATGTTGTCTTCTTATGAACTTACAGCTGTGCTTTGTGTGCCATTATCTATTTTCTCCATGTGTTAAAATCAAGAAGGGGAAGAACCGTGCTTTTGCTCATCACTATTTTCCAGTGTCAAATACATAGTTTGGCCCACACCAGGAGCTTAATAAACATTTACTGATTCATGAAGAACTAGTGTTCCTAGTTTTTTCCTTAGCCACTTAGGGCTGTCTGATCTTGGACTAGACACTTATCCAAGTTCCATTTCCTGTGTAACCTGGGGGTAATATTACTTACCTTGCAGATTATCTAACTTTACCCTTACATCTTGCCAAAGATGGCCTCAGGATTTCCTTCTCATTGTCTCTTTGTCTTGTAGCTTCTCTGTGTCCCACTGGTCCCAATTTGGCCTAAAGTCTTAGAACTCAAACCTGGGCAGAACCCTAATGACCGTGTAAATTTGGACTGTCACGTGGACACTCAATGAGTTAATGCACAGGACTCAATTCTAGTTATAATTTTTGCTACTAATAATTGTTCACTGTCCAAAAGAAGAAATGAGATCGTTATCAAAATACCATGCTAAAAATAAGGTAATGTTATAAAAGAGATGCAAAAATGTATGAAAATTAAGAAAGTTAGTTCCTGAAGAGCCAGGAAAGGCTGCATAGAAGTGGCTTTCGCCCTGCCTGAAGGATAGATAAGATCCTATAAGTGGAGGATGGGGTAGGGACAAACATTCTAGAAATGAACCAATATCCTCTAGCATACTTGACCTTGAGTTATGAAAATGTGGCCCTAATGTCACTGGGCAGTTCTGGGACTCTGGGTCAGCTCTATCTCCCTCCCTCCCCAGTGAACCTTCCAAATTCTCCTCTCCTCAGTCTTCTATGAAACTCGTATCCCTGCATTCTCGGTACAGAGCCTCTTTTGCTGCTTTAACCAAAAAAGACTAGTGGGCATGAATTCCCTCAACTCATCAGATATATCGTGGTCCATCTGTTCTTTTTTTTTTTTTTTGTGAGACAGAATCTCACTCTCTTGCCTGGGCTAGAGTGCTGAAGCATCAGCCTAGCTCACAGCAACCTCAAACCCCTGGGCTCAAGTGATCCTCCTGCCTCAGCCTTCCGGGTGGCTGGGACTACACGCATGTGCCACCATGCCTGGCTAATTTTTCTTTTCTATTTTTAGTTGTTTGGCTAATTTCTTCCTATTTTTAGTAGAGATGGGGTCTCACCCTTGCTCAGGTGGTCTCAAACTCCTGAGCTAAAGCAATCCTCCCTCCTCAGCCTTCCAGAGTGCTAGGATTACAGGCGTGAGACCCACTGCATCTGGCCCCATCTGTTCTTTATCTCTTATACCCCTCTCTTCAATACTTAATTCGTGACAAGTAATTTAAGTACAATGTTTAATTACAATCAAGCCTAATAAAATATCATCATTTTTGAGAAAACAGCATTTTTCTAATGAACCAAAACTAGTGGATTAAATAATGTGTGGTTAATTCCGTCATAGGCAAATAGCCTGCAGAGCAGCCCAAATGGGATCCCCTGCCCTTACCTTGAGCTCACTAGGCTTCTTCTCCTCAGAGGACTTGCAACGGGTGATCTCCTGCAGCTTCTGTTCCAGGGGCTCCAGGCACTTTTGCAGTTTTTCCTGAGTGGTGGGGAGGAAGTGGGAGGGGTGACATTTGGGGTTGGCTGGTACACTCATCATTCAGCGGTTAACCCATCTGTTTGCTTCCTAGCCATCTCACCACTCCCTTCCTTGCCTACCATTTAGGATATCAATCTCCTACAGGTCCCTTCTGCCACAAATTTGTCCCATCACCTTCTCTGTTCACCCAACTGTCCTCTCACTGAATCTGAAATTCAGAGCTGTCCAGTTGCCAACTCTGTGTTCTTCCCCAGCCCTTGCCATTTTCTTACTCAGGCAACTGCCTATTACCGTCAAAGCTACCTTTTGTACCCTGATGTTTTTCTTTAAACCTGTCCTCCCATCCAACTCTAACCACCCCACCTACAATAAAAACTTGATTATTATACTGTAAATTGCTTTAAAGCTTGTTTTCAAGATTTTATTAAGCAAAGAATACGATAAAGTGCTAAGACATTAACAACTTTGGTTCCCATTACTCAAACATTTACCCTGTGTTCCAGCAGTAAGTTAAACGAGATGCCATGTTACCCATTATCAGTGGAAGATGCAAACAACAGAATGGTTCAGCTTAGCCTGGTGGGTATTAGTTTAAGGTGATGTTATCTACTCCCAATACCAATGAGAAAACAAGGAACAGTCTGAGTAAGGAGGCAGAATAAAGAAACCAGACTACTTCTCAGTTCTTCCTAAATTTGACCTTCTCTATGTGGTTTCATTCATTTATGAAAACTATGATACATCCCAAGACCACAAATACCAATATTCACCCATAAGATGCAAATATATTGTAAAAGTCACAGAGGAATTTTGGGGTACTCCTCCACACTGTTCTTTTTCATGCGAGAGGACAACTGACCAGACATACTGTGTGCCCCCTGTGTATGTAGCTCTGAGGGGACCAGCGGGTGAGTACCGGGAGCTTACAATTTCTATCCAGGCAATATCCCATCTTCTGCTGCTTCCTCCCTCTTTCCCCACATTGGCATCTCATGTCTGATTTCCCACCTTGTACTCCTGTGTAGCGTCATCCAGTGGCACAACAGTGTGGGCCCGGTGGGTGTGGGAAATCGCACAAATCAAACATACAGCCTCCTGGTCCTCATAGCAGAAAAGGCTGAGGGCCTCATGGTGCTGAGGGCAGAGGTTCTCATCCCGGATCTTCCGCTTGACACCCTGAAGCTGCTTGGCAATTTCCACCATACTACCTAGTTGCCGATTAGGCCGCAGACTGCGGTAGCGAGATGTCTTTCTACAGACAGGACAAGGGAAGTCCCTCTCTAGGTCCTCCCACCAGCGGGTGATGCAAGCTTTGCAGAAGTTGTGCCCACACTCAATGATGACAGGCTCCTTCAGATACTCCAGGCACACAGAACAGCTTGCCTCCACCTGTAAGTTCTCCAGAGCTGCAGCTGTGGAGGCTGCAGAGGCCCCAGCCTCTAGCAGACTCGTCTCAGCCATTATTTAACTTGGAGATGAGAAAAGATAAGTATTAGTTGGAGGTTTAATTTTTTTGCATCCTTGGTCTAAAATTTACCCCCATGCTAAACCCTAACTCCAGATTTAGTCCCAGCTAGTTATTCTCCAACTTTTTTTCACTAGATTCAACTTCGTTTCTCCATTTCCAAAACTTGTGACTCCCAGCCATCAACCTATTTTTTTCCTCTTCAGCAAAGTGACACACAACTCCCATTCTATCTCTCGTCTCTTACCTCTGCTTTCTCTTGTTAGAAACAGAGGCTTCCTTCAACTCTAGCTCAGCATACTCCTCCTGATCCAGCTGATCCCACTTGTATCTCAGAACCAATAGTTCCAGCCCACTGTATCCTAGTTTAACATTTGTTTCTAATAGATGAGAGAGGAGTTTGGGAAGTAAAAAGTGTCGTAAAAGTCAAAGTATTAAGATTTCTTAAATTAGGTATATTTTAAAGTTTATTGTTACAGAAGAGTTTTATCATAATAGTCCACTAGAGCCTAAGCTTGATTCTCGGCCACTGTTCTCTTATTCTTCCAAAGGGTAATAAATTAAATGAGTTAGGCAAAGTTAATGCGCATCCTCTTTTTAGGACAATTTGAAATTATTCTTCCTCTTATCAGACTAGCCTGGAGAAAATGTGCCCTCTTCTTGGAATGAAATGTTTCATACATCTCATTTCTATTTGTGTACATTTAGACTTTGGAACTGTTATATACTATGTCCTCTACTTATTTGGAATGGTTCAGCATTTAGAAAAAGGAAACAGGCAATAAAATCTCCATCAAGTGAAGCATCAAAAGAATTGGAAACGGCATCAGAGAGCTTTATAAAGCAGAAGGCTGGTTACCCACTCCATCCTTAAAATGTCAACATTTTTATCCATGAATAAAATTTCTCTATCCTCATAACCCTTTCTTCCCCCACCGCAAGGGACCTAACAGAAGGAAATTTGGTAGATCTACGTACTGAGAGAGAAGTGGCTATGTAATGAGTTAGTTAACGATTATCTGTATATATCGATGGTACACATTAAAGTGTTTAATATGGAGTAGGAGCTGATAACTTACTTGGACCTGAATTTCTTCTCTCAACAGAAGTTCAGTCAGATTATTTTTCTCTACCTATGGGAACCAAATTTTGACTAGTGATCCCGCCCCTTCCTCAGTCCTCTAGAAATTAGGTGGCCTCCTCACCTGGGATATGTTGCATCGTATGCACAGTGGAGCACCAGGATGGATCTAGACTGGTAAACAAGTGGTGTGAAAGAGAAATGTGGAAAGGGTTAGGGAGGAATGGAGAGGACTTGGAGCTACAGCCACAGTGAGACCTCGGGTGCCCCTGGGTTTGTCCTTCCTCTCCCTCTATGTCTCATGTCTCAGTTGAAGGGCAAACTTCAGAGACGTCCTCATTTTGCTTCTACCGCTGTTCGGGGTCCCACCTTGCGACCCTCTCCTGAGCCTTTCCCACAACTCTGTCTCCCCTGCCCCCATCTCCATGTTCTCCGCCAGATCAGGGGTCGGGGGATTGGAGAAAGGGGAGAGGAAACGTCGTGGCTAGCGGGGGAGGGAGGGATGCGTGTCCAGGTGAGGAAGAGGTGTGACGTGAAGGTGGGATGCCTGCCGCTATGACGCGGCCGAGACCGGCGGGGACTGCGTCAGAGTTTCACCCGGGAGGGCGAGCTGCAGCGGGACGGGGGGAACGGCGGGGTAGCCAAGCAACGCCGGACGCGCTGACGTCGCCGGGGCGGCAAAACGTCTGCCGGGCCCGAAGCGGGCGGAGGCAGCTGTGGTTACGTGCTGGGGGCCGGTGACGCAGTCACGGGGCACTGGGACGCGGCGTGCGGAGCCGGCCGGCAGGGGCAGGCCCCAGGCCCGGGCGCGGCGGCGGGACAGCACCTACCTTCCCGGCTTCGGGTCCGGGAGTGCGGGGCGCGGAGCCGCCGGAGCGCTGCCTCCCTCCTTTCTCCTCCCCTCGCCCCCGCCCCGCGGCGCGACACACAATACTCGCCGGAAGCGGAAGCCGCGCCGAGCTCGTGTCGGTGGAAGCAGAGGTGTCGGCGGGCGGCTGCGGCCGGGGCTAGCGATGCCTGCGGATGAAGGAGAAGGCAAGAGGCCGGAGGTGAGAACCAGAACGCGGAGGCAATGGCGAGAAGGGACTCGGAGGGGCAGGTGGCTGAGATGCCGGCGTCCGGGTGGCCCGAGGAATCCTCTGGAGAAAGAGGGCCGCGCATGCGCGTGGTGCGGCGCTGAAGCCCAGTGCCCGCAGGGCGCCGGCCGCGGGCCCAGGCCGGTGAGGCTGTGCTGTCCAGGCTGCGGGCCGGCTCCGGCCTGGCTCTGCCGATCCCCGCTGGGGCTGGGAGTCGCCGAGGGCGGGACGAGGGCGGGTTGTGGACTTTCAGCCACACTTTTCCTCTCTGCGGGCCAGTCCGGGGAGAGGTGGCTAGTTGAGGCGGCGGCCAATTACGTGGCGGACCTGCGGGTCTCAGTTGGCACGTCACTTCCGACTAGATGAGCTTTAGCCTTTTAATATTCAGGGATCAGGTAAGTTCTCCTCTTGGTGGGCTTCAAGTGCTTCCTGTCCTGCCCCTGCTTGGCGAACCGTACCGAAACTATCTACCTCCCCCTTTGGAGTGGGAGCCGGGAGAGAGCTGGTCCTGCGACTGTGCTGCTCACCTTTGTATCCTAAGCTCCTCGCGCGGGGTCTGACCGCAGCAAGCTCTCAGTAAACACCCGTGACCCGGGTGAGAGCCACGGCCCTTTCTTTCTGCTTTTGGAGCTGTGTCTTGAGTTTCTTCGCAAGGGCAGGTGGATCTCCAGACTTCTGCATTATAGTCTCCTAGCTTTGCTCTCCTGCTGCAGGAAACTTCCCGGATCTGTGATTTTTGGAGGAAGCGGCTGAGGTGATGAGGCTGGGGAAGAGTCAGCTGGTAGAAATGTGATGGGGCAGGGAAGAGGTGAGTGATGAGGCTGGGGAAGAGTCAGCTGGTAGAGCTGTGATAGGGAGGGAAGAGGTGATGGAGCTGGGGAGGAGTTAGCGCTGGGCAGAGGTGTGAAGGGGCTGGGAAGAGGAGCTAGGTAGGGTATGACACTGCTGGTGGAAAAGATACCTTGTCCCCCTCCCCCCATTCCAACCCCAACATTTGGAAGGCAGTGTTGATTGAAAGATATGAACAAATTTTAACGTACTCTTGTTGGAGAGGAAATAGTCTAACTTGTTCCTGTGTAAGTTGTGCTGCTGTTTACAGAGACCGTGCGTTATTTAACCTGTCATCCTGGGAGCCAGAAACTATTTTCTTGCAGAAAATACAATCAAATGTCTGAGGTATAAAGATTTAGGATCCTACATGCTAGTTATTGATATAATTGAATCGGTCTACTTTTTCGTTACTGTTCTTTGTTTTTTGTTTACTTTTCTTTTTTGGTAGCCAACAATTTGAAGAAGATTAAATTTGAGAAAATTACATTTATCAACTTTGTTTTCCTCATTGCTATTTGGCCGTTAGGGATTTTAGCAGCAGCAGCAGCAGCACTTGTTCTAGTTCACAGACACATCAATTCTAAGGTAAAGTAATTTGAGAGCCACCAACTGGTGGGTAAGCCTCTCTAGCCTTGGCTTTGGAGGGAGAGTGATGGTGGTGATTTGGTTTGTCTTTTGCTTTGTTAATTTGTAGCATTTAGGATGTTGCCAGCTCCTTTCTGGCTTTCTGTTTGTGGCTAACCAGGGAAGTGATTAGACAAAGGAAACTACCAGGAGGAAATCCAATTCTGAGGACTATGAAGAATGTGCTTGTCTAAAGACTAATATTAAGGGAATTTAATGCTGAATATGGAAAGAAGGGGGGGTTATGTCTAGGTAAAACTATAAAATTATGAAGGGCATGTGGTATGACACAGTACAGGGGTTGCAAACCTTTCCTGTAAACAGCCAGAGAGGACATCTTTTTGGTTTTGCGGCTCATACTCAATTTTGTTCTTGTAGTGTGAAAACAACAATAGACAATACTAAATGAGCATGGCTGTGTTCCAATAGAATTACTTATGGATGCTGAAATTTGAATTTCATGTAATTTTCACATGTCATGAAATATTGCCTTTGGATTTACCCCCCAGTTGTTAAAAAATGTAAAAACTATTTTTAGTTTTTGTACCATACCAACATAGATAGTGGGCCATGGTTTGTTGACCCCTGACAGAATAATAATGAAGTACCCAGTATTTTTCACAAGAGAATAATTGGGAAAGAGAGTGAACACAGTGCTATGATCTATTTTCATCTATTTAATAACACAAAATAGAGATCTTCACACAAATTTATTATCATCTTTGAAACTTGGCTGAGATTTATGAATGTACTAGAATACAAGTGTATTCTTTAAACAAGGGAAGGGTGTTCCTTACTTAAAATTAAAAAGGATTATAGTTCAGGAAAAATGAAATGATGCTGAGTTTCAATGCTGTTTATGCCAAGGGATTTCTAACACAGGAATAAACAAAAACAAATTATAATGATGGGTGAAGTATAATTTAAAATTTTAAATTTTTTAAATACATATTTTTAGTATTATTTTTACTTCAGTAAATGAGTACATAAGTGATCAGATAAAGTGAGATGGGGGTGCAGAGGGAGGGGAGGAGTAGGGCAGTTTTTCACTCTCCAGACTTCTGGGATTTTTATTTAGGAAAAGTCAAAGCATCTAATTTTCCCTTACCATTTTTTTCTCATTTTTTTATTATGAAAAATTTCAAATATAGAGAGAGACCATTTCAGTTTGCTTTTTATACTTTATATGTCTTTTATCTTTCCAGTTTAGTGGCATAGAACTACCTCATTCTTTTTCAAGTGTGTGTTATTACTTCATCGTGTAGACATATAATTTATACACCATTTCGAGTAAATATTTAAGGTTCTTTATAATTCTTATTAAATAAAGGCTGTAGTGAGCACCCTTGCACATATATCTTTAGATTGTCATGCCATTATATTAGTAGGATAAATTTCTAGAAGTTGGGCTGCTGGGTCAGAAGACATGGAGATTTAAAATTCTAGTAGATTCTTCCAATTTCCTTCCCATGAGGTTATTCTTATTCATATCCACACCTGGCATATCATGAAATACAATAGTCCCCCCTTATCCTTGGTTTTTTTTTTTTGTTCTGAGAATTTAGTTACCCATGGTCAACTGTGATCTGAAAACTTTAAATGGAAAATTTCAGAAACAGACAATTCCTAAATTTTAAATTGTGTACCCACAATTCTGAGTTCCGTGATGAAATCTCTCATCCTGCTTCATCCCTCCCAGGGTGTGAATCATCCCTTTGTCCAGGGTATACCACACTGTGTATGCTACCTGTCAGTCACTTAAGATCGCCTTCTTGGTTATCAGGTTATCAGGTTGACTGTATCATAGTGCTTATGTTCAAGTAACCCTTATTTTGCATAATGATGGCCCCAAAGTGCAAGAGTAGTGATAGTGGCAATTCGGATCTACCAGTGGGAAGCCATAATGTGCTTCCTTTAAGTGAAAAGGTAAAAGTTCTCTACTTAATAAAGGAAAAGAAAGAAAATCTTATTGCTAAGATCTATGGTAAGAATGAATCTTCTATCTGTGAAATTGTGAAGAAGGAAAAAGAAATTTGTGCTAGTTTTGCCGTCACACCTCAAACTGCAAAAGTTATGGTCACAGTGCCTTCATTAAGATAGAGAAGGCATTAAAATTGTGGATGGATAACATGACCAGAAATGTGTTCCAAGTGACAGCAATTGGGTTCTGTACTATTCTCTGTTTCAGACATTCACTGGAGATCTTAGAACATATCCCCTTTGGATAAGGGGAGACTATTGTAGTCTGTTTCCCTTCAGTGGTACCAGTGCTGATATTTTCATATTTCAAAAGAATTGCTAATATTTTTTATTTATAATTTTTAATGATTGCATTATAGGTCTTGTTTTGCAGGTAACTTCTTAAAACACTTTTGTCAATAGATAGGCATTTACTTAGTTTCCTGGTGATTCTTACTTAGTTTCCATTTCGCTTTAGGTTTTTTTGTTTGGTTGGTTGGATTTGTTTTTGTTTTTGTTTTTTTGCTGGTACACAGTGTTACTGTAAAGACTCCCGGAACATACGTCCTTATGTGCTGGTGGATTTATTTCTCTGAGAAAGGTTTCTGGGTTGAAGGATATTGCGTATTTCTAATTTAATGGATGTTGCCTTATTGCATTCTCAGAAAGCTTTAACCTTTGCATTCCTTACAGCAGTGTTTGCCCCCCTTCCTACATGCCCAGCAGAGATGGGTGTTATCTATGTTTTTATTTTTTTTTTCCATCCAGCAAAGAGAAGTCTTAGTTACTTTTAATTTTACATTTTCTCTCTCTTGCATTGGTAGTTCAGTGGTAGAATTCTCGCCTGCCATTTTCTCTTCCTTTAGTAATTTTCGTTTTCTTTTTATTGTTATTGTTTACTTGTCATTCAGATTTGTTTATCTGTGGATTTCCAATTCTGTCCTTTGCCCATTTTTCCTGTTGGATTGTTTGTCTTTTTCTTATCAATTCTACGTAGATAAGCACCATGCTTGTGTGCTCACACATTTGCGTGCACACACACTGTCCTTATTAAGAAATCCATCCTGTTCATGCCTGTAATCCTAGCACTCTGGGAGGCCAAGGTGGGTAGATCGCTCAAGGTCAGGAGTTTGAGACCAGCCTGAGCAAGAGTGAGACCCCATCTCCCAGAGTGCTAGGATTTCAGGCGTGAGCCACTGTGCCTGGCCACATTTAAGTTTTTATTTTTAAAAATATGTAAAAAACAGCAGTGCTGTCCAATATAAATATAATGCAAGCAATTTATATAATTTTAGGCTTTCTAAGTTGTAGCCATGTGAAAAGAATAAGAAGAAACAGGAAAAATTAACTTTTACAATATATTTTATTTCACCAACCTGACCCAATATATTCAAGATAATTATTTTAACATGTAGTCAATTTTTAAAAAGTTACAAATTAGATATTTTAGTTTTTTTTATACCGTCTTTGGAATCTCATATATATTATATACTTACATCACACCCCAGTTCAGACTAGGCCCATGTTAAGTGCTTATGGCTATGTTCAGGCTCAGAAACCGATACCCCAAAATATGGCTGTTTGATGAATTGAACTGAAGAAGCCTGACAGTCTCTCTGACCTCCCCCATGCCCCTGCCCTACCTTTTCTCCCAAAGAAGTTAAAGTTCCTTTATCTGCCTAATATCCGGAACCCACTAAAGAGAACAATTGTTTTTTCTTCCCCTTCTTGTTAGACCAAGAGTATAACCACATCAGAACAGACCCTTTCATTGTCAAAGGGAACTATTTACAAGTTAATCTCTGTTCCCAGATCCATTCATTCTCCCTAATAATCCTTTATTACCCCTCAACAGAATTCCTCTTTTCTCCTCTTCCCACATAGCCTG
>CAUYMX010128820.1:0-29552 GCA_963573855.1 Lepilemur septentrionalis | reverse complement strand
CTACATCTCCCTGCAAACCATCACTCTCTTGAAACATCATTGACTGATGTCATCAGTGACTTTGGAACTTTTTCATCCAAAGAACAGTGTTTATTTTCTAACTTACTTGAACTTTTTGTGGGGCTCAACCACAATCTCCTTGGAACATATTCATCAAACACCCACTCATCACTTACTGTGTATTAGTCACTCCGCTAGGTGAAGACAATACAGAAATGAATCATGTGTAGTCCTGGCCCTCCACAAGTTTATGGTCCAGTGGGGGGAGACAGGTGAACACATCAATGCAAAAGAATATTATAGGTGCTGTGGCAGAATTATGAATGAGACAAAATGGGCACAAAGAAAGAAGCAGCAATTTCTCAGTTTCAGGAGCGATGCCTCTTTTCAGGGAAAGAAAGGGGAGGTACAGCTATTAGCAAACACAATCTCACTCGCCTAGTCTGTTGGCTCTTTGCTCCCCAACCTGGAAAAATACAGACCTCTGTAGGAAATGAGAAGCAAGGTAGGGACCAGGGGGCTGGCCTCCTCCCGTCCCTTGGCATGAAAAATACACATGGAATTCCAAGGAATACTCAACCAGTTTTTTTTTTTTTAAACTTCAGAAAATCCAACTCATACAGAATCCACGTAAAATCTAACTCATCTAGAATCCACCAGGCATGGGAATGCTGGAGTGACCTTCCTGCTTTGCTCACTTCGTCCTCTGTTCTACGGAGGGCACAAGGTCTCATACTGAGACTCTGGGAACCCCATGTCCCTTCTCTCTTAGATGTCAGAGCCTAACTCCTCAGGATGGCAGGAGGGACGTATTCAGGGAGATTCAAGCCTATTTGCTTGGCTGCAGTGTATGATTAAGGGAGAAAGAAAGGCACCATACGGGTCAAAGTGAGGCTAGAAAGGTAGGTAGGGACCAGTTCATGCCATGATAAGGGACTTGAAGATATTTGATAGCTCATTGGTTCCTAAACTTTCTTGGTTCATTGCACTTGTAGTGTTTCTCTGTGATGCCCTGGGGCAAAAGAAATATTTTACAGACCTGTTCATTAAGTAGTTAAATCTAAACAACATAACAGTGGAACTCTGTGTGGTGTATGATAGATGGGACTTTATTTGTCTCGAAAACTGAAAATATCACACAGCAACCTTGTGAATTTGTACACTGTGGTGCCCCAGGGTGACTCTTGGCACACAGTTTGAGAACCACGGTACAGATCAAGATTTTTTTTTTCATTTGGTGAATGAAATATTCAATTTTGTATTTTAGAAAGATCACTCTTTGCATGGATTGGAGGGTTGATTGGAGTAAAGGCATGATGGGAGGTAAGGAGAATGTGAGTTAATGGGAGCATTTGGGAGAGAAGTAATGAGGACATAAAATGAGTACTAATGGGAATGCCATTGGATCTGGAATGGATAGAAGGATTTTCTTATCGATTGGTTTTAGAAGAGAGAAAAAGACAGGATGATTCCTACATTGCAGGTTTGGGTTAAAGGGCATAAGACAGTAGGAAGATAGAAAAAATCTTGTCTTTGGGAGACAGAGTTCCATTTTTTGGCATATTGAATTTGAGACGTCTATAATGAAGAAATGGATACATGTCATTGGAACTCAGGAGCAGATCTGAAAAAGAAATATGAGTTAATAAATTACGAATATATAGATTGGGGTTGGCAACGTGAGAATAAGCAAGACTGCTCAGGACGAGTGTAGAACAGAAAAGACGCATGTCCCTATGTGAGGATCAATTGTATTTTATGTGCCAACTTTACTGAGCCACAGGATGCCCAGATATCTGGTTAAACATTATTTCTGGGTGTTTCTGGAAGAGATTAGCATTTGAATTGGGGGACTGGGGAAAGCAGATGGCCCTCCCAGTGTGGGCAGGTGTCACACAATCAGATGAGGGCCTTAATGGAACAAAAAGGGGCCGGAAGATTGAATTCCCTCTCTGTCTGATCCAGCTGGGGCATCGATCTTCTATCCTCCGTGATTCTGGCTCTCAGGACTTCAGCCTCAGACTGCAATCCATACCATTAGCTCTGGCTCTCAGGCCTTCCAACGACACCACTAGCTTACCTGGGGCCCCAGCGTGCAGAATGTGGGAATTCTCAGCCTCCCTAATGCTACGAGCCAATTCCTATGACAAATATTACAACTAATATACCATGTTTAGAGTGTCAACAAAGAGAAAGGATCCTGCAGGAGACAGAACCGGGAGTGGTGTCACGAAGCTCGTGTAAGGCAATGTGTTTGGGTGAAGCCAGGACCCTTGCCCTGCTATTGGGTTCAGCAGAGCCCCTGGGTCTGTCTTTTTTTTCTTTTTCTTTTTTCGTGGGGCTCCCTGGGTAGAGCCTCAGGAGGGGAGCATCACAAAGAGCTGGGCAAAGAATTGGTTCTTCAGTAGAGAAGGTGGAGGCGACGGGGAGGGGCAGGGGAGAAGCCGCAGCACTCAATGCAGGGAGCGCTCTGTCCCCTGGCCGCTCAGCTCTACGTTCAAGGAGCTGTCCTTTCTGAGCCCCCAGGAGGGAAGCACCATTTTTATGCCCACATTTTAAGAAAAAGTAAGGTACATAATGGTTAACAATATCAAGTACAATGTAGAGAAAAAGTAAAGAGTGGAGAAAGTCTATGGAATCTAAAATCTGGAGGGCCCTGGTGACTTATCTAAATACTTTTTTTTTTTTGCAGTAGAGGAAGGCAGAAACCTGAGGAGCTCGGGAGAAATAGCAAAGGAGACAGCCATGCAAACAGTAATAACCGTGCAGCGTGATAGGATATAAGATTTAATTTAAGGTGGGGTAACTTTCTCCTGCGTCTGTCATCCGCTAACCACTTCCTATGAGTATCTGTCACTAGCAGGGCAGTTTCTGACTGCTCTGAAGTGTCCTGGTCCCCAGGCTGCATCCTAGGTCTCCTTCTCTCTCTGCTTGTTCCTCCTGAGCCATTTCATCAAATTAAAAACTTGAACTGGTACCGGCAGACCAGTGATTTCTCAATCTGTATTTCTAGTTCTCTGATTTACTGAGCCTGCGTTCTATGTTTCCAGCAATGTGCACAGTACTGGGCATGTGTAGCTAGTTACTCGGTAAATTGTGTCCTCGTTAATTTAAAAGTTGATCCTAAATACCCTGATGGTATAGGAGTAAATTTAGATATCAAGTAAACTGCACTTTACATAGTGAGTAGGTAAAGAAACATTTCCCATCAGATTTGTCATAAAACTTCAATAATTGACTGGAAACCAGGTGACGGTTTCAGTATGGGAATTGGGTTAGACGCAGCTAGTCACAGTGAAGATTAGCAAATTAAAATACCTGTATCTCAAATCAGAACGCAGGTTCTGCAGCTAACTCTGGGCAAGTCAGCTAATTCTCTGTGCCTCCATTTCCACACTAGTAAACGATTCAAAGGCACAGTTACGCTTTCCGCTTTTATTTACGGTTATTAAGATGTAATTCACATACCATAAAATTTACCCTTTTAAAGTGTATGATTCAGTATATTCACAGAGTTGTACAACCATCACCACTATCGTATTCCTGCACATTTTTATCACTCTAAAAAGAAACCTCAGACCCAAGAGTGGTCACTCTCCACTTTCCCTTCCCCTGGCTTCTTGATTCTGCTTTCTATCTATATATATTTGCTTATTCTGGACATTTCATGTGAGTGGAATCATACCATATGTGGCTTTTTGCGTTTGGCTTCTTCTCTTAGCATTAAAAAAAGTTAGCATAAAGTTTTCAAGATCCATCCATCCTGTGGCATGTTAATGGTACTTCATTCTCTTTTGTGACTATGTAATGCTCCATTAACTAGACATATCACATTTTACCTGTTCATCAATTGATGGACATTTGAGTTGTTTCCACTTTTTGGCTATTATGAATAACGCTGTTATGATGAGCATCATTGTATGAGTTTTTGTGTGGCCATATGAATTCAATTCTCTATGAGTGGAATTGCTGAGTCACATGGTGACTTTATGTTTGACATTTTGAGGAGCTACCACAATTTTTTTCAGAGTGGCTACATCACTCTACATTCCCATCAGCATTGTATAAGGGATCCAGTTTCTCCATGTCCTGGCCAACAATTGTTGTGGTCTATTTTTGGATTATTACCATCCTCCTGAATACAAAGGGATATCTTATTGTAGTTTCATTTATAGTTCCCTAATGACCATGGTATTGAGCATTTTTTCATGTGTTTATTTTCCATTTGTCTATCTTCTTTGGAGGAATGTCTACAAATCTTTGGCCCATTTTAAATTCAGACTATTTTTCTTTTTATTATTGCATGATAAGAGTTCTTTATATATCCTGGATGTTAGATCCTTATCAGATACATAATTTGCAAATATTTTCTTCTGTTTTGTGGGTTGCTTTATCACTTTCTTGATAGTGTCTTTGGAAGCACGAAGGTTTTTAATTTTGATGATGTCCAATTTATTTTTGGTTTTTGTTTATTTATTTTGCCTGTGCTTTTGGTGTCATATCTAAGAAAGTATTACCTAATCCAAGGTCATGAAAATCAACGCCTGCCTCTGTTTTTTCCTAATAGTTTTATGGTTTTAATTCTTACATTTAGATCTTTGATACATTTTGAGTTAATTTTTGTGGATGGTGTGAGTTAGCGCTCCAAATTCATCCTTTTGCAAGTGGATATGTAGTTGTCCTAGCACCATTTGTTAAAAAGACAATTTTTTCTCTACTGAATTTTCTTGGTACCTTATTGAAAAGAGATTGGCCATAGATGTTGGTCTCTCAATCTTATTCCATTGATGCCTATGGCCATCCTTATGCCAGGACTACAACAATTCCAGAATCAAAAAATTGCATAGGAGAAATTTTTATCCCCAAATTATTTGATAAGAGACTTGTGATTCTAGATTTTCTTTCATACCTTCTTTAAAAAAGAAGTCTTTGCACCAACCCCATCTACAATAACTAAATTGTATGCACAAATCCAAATTTAAATGTTCGCCTACAGGGCCATTTTATATAATTCTACTTAAGTTGATGATGTGGGCTTTGGCTTGGCAATCTCTTTCTCTGTGTAGTCTATGAAATAGTTTAAAAAGTCAATTATGAATTGAGGCATTCAATCACTAGAATGCTTAAGGTTAATCTACTTTAAAAGTTAGTCTTCAATTTCAAGCAAAACCCTTCAAATTATTGTTAGACAAAAAATATTTATTTGTTATGTCCTGCAGACTTATACAAAGGATTTAAAATTCCTCTACTCTAAATTCTCAGAAATAAAAAAAATCTCCTAACTCTAGAGTCGTGGAATCTCTTGATTCCATTCATAGTGTTTATGTTTATGTTACTGACACTCTTAATTTTAAAACAAGTTTTAAAAATATTCTCTGGATAAAGGAGATAGAGTAGCAAGGTGAACCTCTCATCAAGAGGAAAAATTTGTTCTCTTAGAACTGCCGTAGACAGTTGTATTTGGTTCTTTAGCTCATAAGGGAAGATTTCTTTTTTTTCCTAAGTAAACAAATCACAAATTCTTTTCTGATCTTACTGAAGGGAAGCCCCTGGGACAGTGTTTCTGTTGAGGTCGCTTGTATTTATACACGGACCCTTATTGATAATCTCTGAAAGGATTTTTGATCTTTGTGACTATTTAGACACTGCTAAATTTTTGCAAATTCTCTGCTCCCTAAGTCTTAGTGGTCATGCTTAAGAACTATTTTGTGGGAGGCAACCCAGGACAGGGGAGGCACACTTGGCTAAATTTGATATACCCCAGCTGCTCCGTGTGGGCCTTAGTTTTGCAGTTTGAGAAATTCAAGTTTATCAGTTCACCGAGTGGTCAGCAGGGATGGAAAACTTGATTCTTCATAACCAAGTATACAAGGATTTGGTTTTCACAACCCACAAAACTCAATGACCATTCATTGAGGCTCCATCTCACTGAAGAATCAGAACCAATTTTGTGCCATAGCTGTTCACCTTTATGATAAATATTTCTCAGGAGATGAAATGTCAAATCAGAATTATTTAGTGAATATGTAACTGGAACAAAAAGAGAGAGAGAGAGAGAGCAATATAGAAGGGGTTTTTTAAAATAAAACTTTTAATTATTATTTCAAGAATATTTTTGTTTAAATAGTTGGAAATGTTCATATTGCATAAATAACATTGAAGGATGCTGAGAAGTTCTGCCTCTGCCAAACTCATGATGAATATCACACATCTCTTTATGCTGATTCTAGCCTCATTCTTCTTCATGTTACCATTCTTTCGGGTTGATGTTGCAATATCCACTTTACTAAATGTGTTAAGTGGAGCCAAAGTGCCTAGTTGGAATCTAATCACAAACACCAGACAACCTGACATTTAGGGACATTCTACAAAATAACCGGCCTGTACTCTTCAGAAATGTCAACGTCATGACAGCAAGAAAGACACAGAGAAAAAGGGGAGACTCAGGAGTTGTTACAGATTAAAGCAGACTAAAAGATATGACACTTAAATGCAAATCGTGGTCTTGGTCTTTCTTTTGCAATAATGGACCTCATGGGAACAACTGGTGAAATCTGAATAAGTTCTATAGATAGGAGCTAATTCTAATAGTGTTGAATCCATGTCAAAATCCTGACTTTGATAAATAATTGTACTGTGGTTATGCAAAATAATTCCTTCCTTTAGGAGACACATTGAAATATTTAGGGGATATCATGTCTGTAATTTGCTCTCAAACAGATTAGAAAAAAGCACCTGAATATATAAAGCAAATATGATTAGATCTAAAGGGAGAGATAGTCTGCAATTCAATAATAGTAGGGGATTTCAACACTCCAATTTCAGGAATGGGCAGATCATGCAGACAGAAAAATTAATGAAGAAACATTGGGTTTAAACTGCATCAAAGACTAAACGGATCCAACAGACATTTATAGAACATTTCACCCAACAGCTGCAGAGTACACATTCTTCTTAACAGCACGTGGAACTTTCTCCAGGATAGGTCATATGTTAGGCCACAAAATAAGTTTCAATACATTTCTAAAAATCAAAACCATATCAAGTATATTTTCTGACCACAATGGAATAAAAGTAGAAATCAATAACAGGAGGAACTTTGAAAACTCTACAAATACATGGAAATTAAACAACATGCTCCTGAATAACCAATGAGTCAATGAAGAAATTAAAAAAGGAAATTAAAAAATTTCTTGAGACAAATGAAAATGGAAACACAACATTCTAAAAACTATACAATATAGCAAAAGCAATTCTGAGGGAAGTTTATAGAAATGAACACCTACATCAAATAAACAGAAAGATCTCAAACAATCTAGCACTGCAGCTCAAGGAATTAGAAAAACAAGAACACACTTAACCCAAAATTAGTAGAAAGAAAGAAGTAATAAAGATCAAATCAGAAATAAAGAAAATAGAGACTACAAAAAATACAAAGGATCAATGAAACAAAAAGTTCATTTTTTGAAATGATAAAGTTTACAAACCTTTAGCTAGACTAAGAAAAAAAAAAGAAGACTCATATAAAATTAGAGATGAAAAAGGAATCATTACAATTCATACCACAGAAATAGAAAGGATTATAGGAGACTATTATAAACAACTAACACCCAAAAGTTGGAAAACCTAGAAGAAATGGATAAATTCCTGGACTCACACAACCTACCAAAACTGAATCATGAAGAAATAGAAAACCTGAATAGACCAATAACAAGTAATGAGATTGACTCAGTGATAAAAAGTCTCCCATTAAAGAAAAGCCCAGGACCTGACAACTTTACAGCTGAATTTTACAAAACATTTAAGGAAAAACTAATACCAATTCTTTTCAAACTGTTTCAAAAAATTAAAGAGGAGGGAATTCCTCTAAAATCATTCTATGGGGCCATCATCACCCTGATAGCAAAACAAGAAAAGGACACAACAAAAAAAGAAAACTACAGGCCAATCTCCCTGATGAACATAAATGCAAAATCCTCAACAAAATAAATACTGGCAAACAAAATTCAACAGCACATTGAAAAGATCATTCATCAAACAGATCAGAAAAAAGGCCCTACATATTGTGAGAGAGAATGAGAAAAGAATAGAAATGTAGTAAATAAGATATTAACATTTGGGGAATTCAGTTGAATTCTTTGTAGTATTCTTACAACCCCCCTTTTTTTGAAACAGGGTCTCGCTATGTCTCACAGACTAGAGTGCAGTGGCGTCATCATAGCTCACTGTAACCTCCAGCGTCTGGGCTCAAAGGATCCTCCTTCCTCAGCCTCCCAAATAGCTAGGACTACAGGCACCACCACTACACCTGGCTAATTTTTCTTTTGTAGAGATGAGGTCTCCCTGTGTTGCCCAGGCTGATCTGGAACTCCTGGGCTCAAGGGATTCTTCTGCCTCCCAAAGTGCTGGGATCACAGGCATGAGCCACCACACCCAACCCTATTCTTACAACTTTAAAGTCTGAAAATCTGTCAAAATAGAAACATTTTAAAATAATGGAAGATGTTTTAAGTTTCCAAATTGTTAAAAAGTGTTTAACTATACAGTACATGCATGCTACTCTGTAATTAAACAAGAAGAGAAAGAGAGAGAGAGAGAAAGAGAAATAGTCTGGAGGAAGATGCCTGGGTTTGAGTCCTTGTTCTGTCCTTGCTCTCTGTGATCTTGGTTAAGTTACTTAACTCCTAAGTTTCCTTACTTGTAAAAGAAGGATGATAATACTGAAACCTACCTCATAAGGTTGTTTTAAAATTTGAATGAGCAATTATTTGCAAAGGACTTGGAACGGTGCCTGACACAAAGTGTTACAGAAAGTGTTTGTTAAATGAATAAATCTAGAAAAGCACTGTAGTCTTAACGATGTCAGAATCACCTTCAGGAATAGCAGTATTTTAAACTTTAAAAACTTAAAAAAAAATTTTCTAGAAACAACGGTTCGGATTTTTATTAGTCTCTTCTTTGACCAACTTGGGATTCCTCAAGTCTCCCTTGGTAATCTCCTGCACTCATTTTTCGGTCTGCTTCATATTAGGAACCTGTAAGCTGCAGCAAACATTTAATGCAGTTCTTTTCTTTTCTTTCTTATTTTCAGTCATCCAACACATGTAGTTAGCATGACTAAGTCAAGTGCTACAGGAGGTGTAAAGATGGACATTTCTCACCTCAAGGAGTACACAAAGTAGAAGAGGGAATTCAATAATCACAGAAATGGTTATACAATCATGTGAGGTTTGAAGAAGCAGAAAGTGCTAGAAGGTTTACAAGAAGGAAAGATGGGAGGCAGCGGGAAAGGTTTCACAGAGGACAAGGCCACTGCACGAGGCTGGAGGATGCACGAGACTGCAGTAGGCCAGCTAGACGAGGGACGGTCATGCACAAAAGGCAGAGCAAGGAACAGCAGGCGGTACCCTGCGCAAGTTATTTGAAGTTTAAATAGATCTAAAGTTAAATTTTAAACCATAGTAGTAAGGCTTCATTTCCTTATTCACAGAACAGACGTAACAATAGCCTCCCCTCTTACAGAGATGACAGGTAAATGTGATGCATGTGTAGCATTTATTTAGCACAGGGTCTGACAGTAAATGCTCATTTAATGTGCTATGTGTAACGCTATACTGTTTTGGGTACACATTTATTGGAGGTTAGGTTGTGGTAGGGAACTAGCTACGTGGAATGCATCGGATTAATACTGAGTGGTGGGAGTGGAGGTGGGAAGGAGGGGACAAAGTCACAGTTGAGGGCCACTGCGAAGGCAGAATCTCTGTGACCAACCACAGGTAAGACATAAAAGAAGAGGAAGCTGAGTTGATGCCAGGGTTTCAACTTGGGGCGCTAGAAGAGTGGTCATGTCCTCAAAGGGCCACAGGAAAAAGAAACCAACTTTTACTATAGTCCGTAAACTCCAGGCACTGGGCAAGGGCTCGATTCCTGTTTATCTCATATTCAAAAATCATCCCTTTGGCAGGATCGTACTTTAGCTATACAAGAGCACTTGCTACTTACAATATTCTAAGATGAATCATTTCCGTAATAGTACAAAAGCTATTTCTTTCAAATATGGATTTATATCAAACTTGTTTTAAAATCTAGATTACACCTGTATGTATAAATTCCCCAAATAACGTTTGTATGTCTTCCAAATTGTAATGATGCAACAGCTGACTATTCATTGAATGAACGGTTCACTGAGAATCAACTTTTTACTTGCTCCAATTTGCTTCAAGATTTAGTTGCCTTTAACTCAAGGTTTCCTACCCATTCTATGGGAAATAGCTGTAAGAAGAAAGCTATTCCTGGGGCATCGGTCTGTAAGCCCCAAACCGAAATTTCACTGGAACTGTGGAAATGGAGGACAATAGTTTCCCTTTTATGCCATGCCCTCTGTGCCCTCACTGGGAACACATGGAGGCCACTAGGAAGTGTGTGACTGGGCCTGGTGCTTTTCCTGAATAAACCGTCTCGGCCTTAATGACCAGAGTCTTAGATTCTCTGGTTTAATTGAAATTGCACCCCCTGATTGAATGAAGATACCGTTTTTCTCTTTCATTTCTTTTAAACATAACTATTAATATTTAAAAACTTAAGTGGCATATTTGTCTGACATTTTATAAGTGAAAAAAAAATTTTTCATGTGTGATTTTCCAATAGGCCTATGAATTAGTTAGGCAAGGCAAATATTATTCATTTTACTGAGGAGGAAATAGAGAAACACCGACTCCAAATCAGGAAATATTTAGTGTTCTTCCTCCTCCATCTGCCACCTTGCTGGATTCATTCCACACCGGTCTCCTGCCCTGTGTCTCTCAGTTCCTCAGCTGACAGCTTAGACACCCCCAGGCCCAGGCCCAGGCAGTTCACAGCTGAGGAATTGAGTCTGCCTACTTTCTCTATTCTTTTGAAGCAAATGAAAAGAGGATTATCTGTTCTGACTTTTTTAAATGCCCATTTTTTTTTTTTGAGACAGAGTCTCACTCTGTTGCCCGGGCTAGAGTGCCGTGGCGTCAGCCTAGCTCACAGCAACCTCACACTCCTGGGTTTAAGCGATCCTCCTGCCTCAGCCTCCCAAGTAGCTGGGACTACAGGCATATGCCACCATGCCCGGCTAATTTTTTCTACATACTTTTAGTTGGCCAATTAATTTCTTTCTATTTATAGTAGAGACGAGGTCTCGCTCTTGCTCAGGCTGGTTTCGAACTCCTGACCTTGAGCAATCCACCCGCCTTGGCCTCCCATAGTGCTAGGATTACAGGCGTGAGCCACCCAGCCCGGCCTAAATGTCCATTTTTAACAGGTGAGTTCAGGAAGGTGAGCAGGAGTGCCAATTTATCTGCACTTTCACTGTGTTGATGGGACAGCAAAGAACTGTCACCTCCAATGGCTTCTGTGAAGACATCATGGAAAACAAAAGGCCATGGCTCCCGTACTAATGGTGGCATGAGCAAGAGATGTGCCATGAGACAGAACTTTACAAAATTTGCTGAGATAACCACAGGGTCTTCCAGGAGAGGCTCCCCCAGTGGAATGAAGAAAGTTACCCGCCCCCCATTTCCAGCTGGATTTGATTCCTTTGGTCTGGACACAGTTGAAATCACTGGTGCTATTTCTGAATAATACTCTTCTACCAATGAGACAAACACTGGTTAAAAGTTTTGCTTTGCATTATTTGGTAAGCCCATAAAAATGGTTTGAGATGACTTCCACATACAAAAGAGAAGTTCACAAAGAAAAAAACTATATTTTGCAATACACCATGGGATTAGAAAAAAAAGAAAAAACTGTAGTTTAAATAATTTTTGTTTGAACCCCCTAGGCAGAATATTAGCATATTATTTTTGTCTCCCTTTACCTTTTCTCTTAAACCATGTCTGTTTAATTAAAAATACAATGGGGATAATTATCTACTTTCATGAAATTTTCCTAGTGACACAACTTTTAAAAATGATAAAAAAAAAAAAAGAAATATGCTAATTATATATTTCTCAATTTCTTCTCAGTCTTCAAGGCTGGTTCTGTATTTTTTTTTTAACATTTTAAATAAAATAACTGGCTATTTCCATAGTTAATTAGCTTTGCCTTTTTTCCCTCTCCACGTGAAACTACTTCAAAAGTACAAATAAATATTAAAAACATTGAATGGAACGGTAGATCCAATCTAAAGGTCAACTGTAGAAGCTGTATTCTCCATGAAAACCGGTTTCCATCATGTAGCTATTGGCTTGCTAAACTCAGTCCACAGTTTTGTATGAGAAGGACATTTTTGGTGAGTAGGAAACATGCTTTAAGCATGAGATTGGTGGCAGAGTTCAAGTCACATTTACTATACATCAGTTGTAAAATGCGACTTAAACTTGCTTTGAGAATTGGTGTCATAGTTCCTCTCTTGCTCGTAGTGACATCTGGCTTAGCATTCTCTTCTAACTTGTTTCCTGGTGTCACAATCTTCCATTTATGGCGATGACTTCTGTAACTCCTTGGATTTGTTTGAAAAAATTCTAACTGGACTTTCCATTTTTAACAATTCGGTCACCACACTTCTGCAATACAGTAACTGAAAAAAATTCAGGTCATGCACAATCACGTTACTGGAAATCCTCTGAGTCTCCTGTGCTGTTGGGATCAAGCCTGAGGCACGTTATCCGAAAGCAGTGGATTCGTGATATCTGGAAGGTCTATAAATCACAGTGGTTATTTGCAAAGACATTCTTTTTTAAAAAATTTCTCTCTTTTCCTCTATAAGAAAATAAAATATGCAGGCCCATTAATCTGTACAGGTCAGTCACATTGATAGGGCATATTCTTAGAAAAAGTAAATCTGCAGTTCAATGGGCGTATGATTCACAAAAAGGGGCAAAATGCCCAGACCATTTCACTTTTAGTAATTATAAAGACCTAAGCACTAACGAAGCTATTGGAATCATTTGTCTTGGGTTATCTTAACATTTAAGGAAAGATAATGTATATTTCTAAAATTAATCCAGCGGGTTTAATTTGGCTTTAAAAACCGATCACAAATATTAAAATCTAAGATGAGATAATCACAATGATTTAGATGATGGTGCATACTGTTTGTTCTCTTATTTTTGTAAGTGGGCATTTTGCATAAAAGCTATATTTGAGATACATCATTGGAGTAAAATGTTCAGATTCCCTTCAATGTTTTTAATATTTATATGTTTTTTTGAAGTAGTTTCTAGTGGAGAGGGAAAAAAAGGCAAAGCTAATCAACTATGGAAATAGCCAGTTATTTTATTTAAAATGTTAAAAAAACAAAAAAACGAAAAAACACTGCAGAGCCAGCCTTGAAGACTGAGTTTTACATCAGTGGTACTCAGACAAATTTTTAGTGTATAATGAGTTAATACTCCTTTCTCAATTAGTTTTTCTCATTGACTGTTTCTCATCATCTCTCTTCTAAGAAGTTAAAATGTTATTACAAAGACTGAAAGTGAGGAAAAGAGATTGGACCTGCAGATATTTCCTTGACTAGAACTGTTCCTTATATTTTAAGCAGGAGAGCAAACATTGAATGATCGGGTGGCGACGTACAGCAATCGCAGTCTGCTCTAACTGGATAGTCACAAGAACAATAGCAGAAAGGACACTTATTTTGGTATTTGGAGAAGAAAAGCCAATGCCTGATAGTTTTAGCTCACATTAAACAGGTACCTAAAATATAAAGTATGAAGGTAGCACCATTAGATGCTGTGTCTAAGCGTTTCCTAGATTGTTTTTTCAAATTCGGAATTTTCAAGTGCCCTTCTAGAAGTTTGTTGAGGGCGAACCGGTGCAGCTTGGCGTGAATTCACAGCTGTTCAACATCTCAACGCTCGCAAGGAACTCGGCTGCTAATTGGTCCCAAAGCCAATTTGAGCAGTCTCACCACGCAACAGGAACTCACTGCGTCGGCTGGGCTAAGGAAGGCAGGTCGCAGACAACTTCTGTAAATCAAGATACGGAGTCTTTTTCGAGGCATTCCGGACAGAGCAATTTAGTGACTGTTAAAAACTTAAATATCAAGTTCGCGAGTGGAAACTTGCAATTCTTGGAGGATTGAAGAGACCGTTTGGAGTTTGAAGAATACCTTAGGAAACACACAAAGGGGACGCTTCTCTTGCAGGGCATTTACAGGGATGTACCGTGTTTGCCAGCAGAGTTTCTGTGCTAAAAGTTTTCAGGAGTTAGCATGAATCATAGTTTTTTCTTCTTTAACTTCTCTGTCCTCAGATTGGGCTATAATCCTCCTGTGAGGTATGCGTTTTGAGGGGCATGGCTTAAACGTGGGTGTCTAGGGTAATTCCAGGGAGAATCAAGGACACATTCAGCAGTAAACTGCAACGCACTGGGACCAAAAAATGTTACCGTAGCTTTTTCCTGACGTTTGTTTCCAGTAACAAAATATCAGTGTGAAATAATCGTACTGTAGGTTAGTAACAGAACAAATAGGGATTGCATTTGTGCATTTAATAACACCTGAAAATAAAAATAAAGAAGGCAAATACGTATAATTCAGATGATCTTGGAAATGCTGCACAAGTATGTCATGAAGATTAGGGAGCAAAGCACTGGAAAATTACTTCGAGACAAAAGGAAAGTTTCTCAACTCACAAAATGAGATTTTTTATTTTCTTGCAAGAGGAAACTAATCAGATAGTTATTTTCCTGAAACAGAGCGTTCCAAATGGGAGTGGGGGGGGCGGAAAGAGCAACAGTATTTTAATACACGTTGCAATCTGTAATCCTGCGCGATCTTGTTGTAATTTTCCAATATTTTTAAAAGGTGGAAAAGTAGAATTAAGAGGGCTGGAAGTATTAAGCGAAAAATTTTGATTCCAGTAATATTAACGGGGAAATTGAGAGTAAAAGAGCAGCCACGCACTGCCTTTATTATTCCTCATAAAGGCTATGGCTGAAAGAGCTCGTGGCATCGGAGTCTCTGTGGCGCAATCGGTTAGCGCGTTCGGCTGTTAACCGAAAGGTTGGTGGTTCGAGCCCACCCAGGGACGCACCCTCGTTTTATGAGCTGTTCTCCGGTAGTTTTTCACAAATTGCAGAGTTAAGGCCTCTGGGCGGAACCGGGGTGGATTGCCCAGAGACCGGAGCAGAGAAACCCGCGACTTGCACGTCGCGCGGGCCCACCGGCGGGTGCTCTTCGGCTTCCGGCCGTGCGGGGGGTCCCTCCTCCGGACTCCTTCCTCTCCCGGCGCCAGGTGACGACCGCCTGGCGTTCCCCGGGACCGGCGCGCGGAGCTCGGCCTCGCCAGGCTGCCGAGCGGGCGGGGCGCGCGGGAGGCTGCGCGTGCCCGTTCACCGCGCGCGCCCGCCGCCCCAGCCCGCGGCGTCCCCGGAGGCTCGTGCCCGCCAGGGCGCGCCCCCGGCCGGGCTTGCTCTTCGGGCCCCCTGAAATCCCACAGGGCCGCTAAACGCGCGCGTTTCGGGAGTGTCAAGTTCAAGCTGCAAACTGCTTTCAAATCCTCGTTTCCTTGAAGCCTCAGCCCCTCTTCTGCCTGTTCCCCGCCGGTGTAAACACATCCTCGGTCCACGACTCGACACGAATGGTTCCCGGTGTTAGTAAATTCAGGAATAATTTTTGTCACAATAAATCCTTTGCGTGGACACTCTTGTAAGCGTTTTCATATGTAATATTTTACTTCTTTTTTACTAAAGTGCTAGAATTTTGTAGAGAATGGAATTTGTGCTGCTACAAATTTTCCCATCGATGCAGAAAACCTATATTTTACAAGTGCGATTGTTAAACTTAAAAAAAAGAACTGAGAAAGATTACAAGTGAAGCCGCTACCATAGTTTGCTTCAACATTCTGTAAGTCTATTACCTTTTATTTCACCAAATGCAAAGCCTCAAAATAGTTTACACCTTGTAGTAGACTTGAAGTAATCAGTTTCATCGTAATAATTATTGTCTTGGGTATAGATTGCAGAAATTTGAAAGACAGTTTTGAAGAAAAGTATAAGAACTTTTTGTGTCTTATTCCTGCAAATATATAGTTTTATACTCTTTTTAAAAATATTTTTCCCTAGATCAACATGTTAATAAAGGCTAGCATGTTCTGAGTGCTCACTACTTGCAGGCACTGCTGTAGGAGCTCTCATGCATTAACGAGCGTAATCCCCACAACCCGTCCAGGTCCCCTGGCTGCACAGGTGAGGCAACGCAGCACAGCTGAGGGATTTGCCTGAAATTGCAGCTATTGATAGTTTGGAACCCAGGTACTCCGGCCCAAGGCCCGAGCTGCTCACTGCTGTTCTACCTGCCTGGAAATTTTCTCCTTCAAAACGCAGCTACTCAATGAATGAGTTAATTTAAAACCAAAAGTGAGGTTTTAATTGGTTTTTTTATGAAATTTTATTAATATTTTGCTCCAAATCTTGTCAAGGGGGTTAAAAAATAACCAAAAAAAAACACCACACATTCATGGAATGCTAAAGGGCGTTGTTAAATTACCGATTCTTCGTGCTGCTGTATTTTATTCAAATGAAAACTACGTGGTAACATGAAATCTTCCTGGGAAATGTGTCTTTGGAAAACAATTTGATACATGTAGGTAGAGAAGGCAAGATGAGAGATAGAGGCAGACAAAAATCTGGAAAAGAAATAGAATAGATTCAAGCACTGGGGAGCTAGTCTAGAGTCTAGGGATTCTTTGACCCCGAGTTGGTGTTTGGGAGTTGGTGCACCTGTGTAGACCACTGTGTCAGGACACTTCTGTGAAATACTACCAGGGTTTGCACTTGATAGGTGCCTAGGTGGCAGTTTTGAAATTCGATCCCAAATTTCTAAGTATGTTCTGCTTCTCTCTATTTGGGGGATTAATAGGATTTAGAGGCCAGAAAATAAAGAGGAAGAATTAAATGAGAATGGAGACAGGGCGCCCAGTGCAAAACGGCTCTCTGATGTAAGTAGTTGATGTTATCATGTGGACAAATGCTTAGGGCATTTCCTTGGACTTGGCTCTTGCAGAGAGATAAGATAGATGGGAAACGTTTTGGAAAAACGGCTTAAATATTTATGGATGCATTGGCTTTGCAAAATTTTAACGTGTATTGGTTGTAGATACTGCAATAAATACTATTTCTGGGGTCATCGTTTTGTTGTTAATTTCTTAGATCCATAATGCCAATCAAGCCAGATATATGTCAAGACCATTTAGAGCATTAATTAAAGGCTGAATAGCATTTAATTATGTTGTATATCTGAATATGTAAATATGTAATATGTTCCTACTATTGCTAATAAGCCATTGTGTACTTAAGCTGCATATATAAAATCAGAGGGGAACTCAAGTAACGTAAGAGGAAGCACCAATTGCTACAGTTTAAAAACTCATTAGAGAATGTAATATTCATATAATTCAGGAAAGGACAAAATAGGTAATCAATAGATGAAAATCAAAGATCTTTCAGAAAAGTTATAGAAATCATCCATTTAAAATATTTTGATAATGCAAGAGTTTCTTTAGACCACAATGGAGGCTGGGAGGAAACCACATGGTTAGTGTCTCTGTTTTCATTTCCAACACTTGTGACCGATGTCACGCGATGCAAAGGTTAGGAGAAGCCTGAAGATAATTATCTGCCCTGTTTATGCATGCATAAAACATGATAATGAATAATGCAAATATGAACTTGAATTTTATTTGATCTCTGAATTTCTGGGAACACAAGGCCTAAAATGTTCTTCAACTTACAGCTACAAGCGACAGAACAGGGATAAATTGGTGGTAGACTGAGCTACAATACATTTAACTAGAAAATAGTTTAAGAACTTGAAACATTTTGAGTAATTAAGAATGTTAACTTTGTCAACTGCACTATTTCATTTTAAGTGCTTCAGGTTGATCTCTTTTGGTGGTGTCAGTGTATCTTATGATTTTATGCATTGGAAATAAATGTTGAACTTACAGGAATAAGCTGAGAATAAACTATACCTGTAAATCAATCTAAATACTTAAATCTTAAGTTATTTATTTTTAACTTTTTTTATTGAGGTAAAGCATACATATATAATTTACCATCTTTATCCTGTTAAGTGTATAGATCAGTGGTAATAAATACATTTCTATTCTTTTCCTTCCCCACTTCCTCTCCCCTTCCCTTTTCTTCCCAGCCCCTGGCCTCTAGTAACCACTAATCTACTCCATATTTTCATAAGATCCACTTTTTTTCTTAGCTCCCGCATGTGATATGAACATGTGATATTTGCCTTTCTGTGCTTGGCTTATTTCACTTAACATAATGGCCTCCATTTCCATCCATGTTGCTGCAAATGACAAGATTTCCTTCATTTTTATGACTGAATAGTATTCTGTGTATATATACCACATTTTCTTTATCCATTCAGCCACTGATGGGCCCTTAGGTTGATTCCACATTTTGGCTATTGTGAACAGTGCTACAAAAACACAGGAGCGCGGATATCTCTTTGATATACTGATTTCCTTTCTATTGGATACATACCCAGTAGTGGAATTGCTGGATCATATGGAAGTTCTACTTGTAGTCTTTTTTCCTAGTGGTTGTATTAATTTACATCACCACCAACAGTGTATGAAGGTTCCTCTTTCTCCACATCCTCACCAACATCTGTTATTGTCAGTCTCTTTCATATGAGATATTTTAATGGGGGTGAGATGATATTGCATTGTGGTTTTGGTTTGCATTTCTCTGGTGATTAGTGATGTTGAACATTTTTTTCATATACCGGCTGGACATTTGTTTGTCTTCTTCCGAGAAATGTCCGTTCAGGTCTTTTGCCCATTTTAAAATCAATTATTTTATTTTATTTTTTTGCTATTGAGTTGTTTGAACCCCTTGAAGAGTTTGCAAATATTTTCTCCCGTTCTGTGGGTTGTCTATTCACTTTGTTGATTGTTTCCTTTGCTGCGCAGAAGCTTTTTAGCTTCATGTAATCCCAATTGTCTATTTTTGCTTTGGTTGTCTGTACTTTTGAGGTCTTACGTAAGAAATCTTTGTTTAGATCAAAGTTTTCTTCTAGTAGGTTCATAGTTTCAGGTCTTAGGTTCCAGGCTTTAATCCATTTTGATTTGATTTTTGTATATGGTGAGAGATAGGTATCTAGTTTCAGTATTTTTATAGCTTAAATTTTTAATAAAAATTATTAAAATTTTTATTGATTGAAATATAATTTAAGAGGGAACTTTATTAAGCATAAATTCACGTAGAAATGTACACAAATCATTAAGAATACAACTGAATACATTTTCACAGAGTTAATATAGCTTTGTAACCAACACCTAGATCAATGAATAAAACAATATCAACATCCCAGAAGCTCCTCTCGTGTCCTTTTACCAGTCACCAAAATATAACTTTCAAACTACAAACATATGGATTATTAGGTTAAAATGTGAATTTTAGGTTGTCAAGACTGAAAAATAAATTTACTACTAAACCCTACGTCTTAGTCTGCTCAGGCTGCCCTAACAAAACACCATAGACTGTGTGGCTTAAACAACAGACATTTCTTTCTCACAACTCTAGAGGCTGGGAAGTTCAAGGTCAAGGTGCCAGCAAGATGGATTTCACTCTGTTGATTCTCCTCTTGACTTGTAGGAGGCTGCTATGTTGCTGTATGCTTGCATGATCTCTTCTTTGTGCATGCACCTGCGGCAGGAATGTCTAGTTCTCTGGTATTTCTTATTGTAAAGGCACTAACCCTGTCATGAAGGCCTCACACTCATGACCTCATGTAACCCTAATTATCTCCCAAAGACCCCCATCCCTGAATTCCATCACAATGGGGAGTAGGGCTTTATTTAGCATATGAATTTTGGGGAGACATAAACATTCAATTCATAACACCCTATCAGAGGAGTACTTACAGTTGAAGATTAGGAGAAATAATGGAAATTAGAAATCAGTTTTCCATGCCTACTTACTTATGACCTAACCATCTATGATAAACTTGGTAAGAATAAACTTGTGCTATTGAGGCAGAAAATATGAAAAATTTGCTATTTATTTGAAGTGTTTGTTTTTGTCTGTAAGCAAATAGAAAATGCTCCTACCCCTACCCATCAAAAAATATAAAACTAAGACAACCTTTCAGAAATGATTGTGGCATTTAAATTAATTCAATTTTAATTTTTGAAAATAAAGATTAAATTTTAAAACCAAGATGACATTTGATATTAAAAGGTGGTGTAAGAGAAGAGAACTCCATAGTTTCCCAAATAATATATCCTAAAATCTTAAGAATTTTAATCTAGAGTCCTCCATTGGAGGAAAACAAATAGTTTCCTGTCATTTTGAAGCTATAAATAAATATAAAGGGAAATCCAGAGCTGTATGGAAAAAAGTTATGTTTAAAGTTGTGGAAAGTCCAGAAATACCAGTGAGGAAAGGCATTCAAGAAAGGTCAGTGTATAAGAATCTAGTGCAAAGTTTTGCTTTCTTTTCTTAAACAAAATTCTTCATTGTTATTATTAAAGTAGTATATGACTAAGGTTATATAATAAATATCTGTAAAAGTTTAACTACAGTGATGTTTATTGCAACATTATTTACAATAGTGAGAAACTTTAACAACATTAAATATCAAACACCAATGGAAACAGTGAAATAAATTATGGTATATTCTTTAGACATTGGAATAACATCTAAAAACATTTACAGAGACATTTATACAATGTCCTTCAGAAACAATGCCTTCAGATAATGTTAAAATGTAGCATTAGGTATGAAAAGCTGGATACAAAACTGCTCAAGAAGCGTGGTCTCAATTTTGTAATGAGACTGAACTACTTATATAGGTGATCTATAAGTATTTCTTTTCTTTTTTTTTCTTTCGGAGACAGTTTCTCACACTGTCACTAGGCTAGAGTGCCGTGGCATCATCACAGCTCACTGCAACCTTAAATTCCTGGGCTCGAGCGATCCTCCTGCCTCAGCCTCCCTGGTAGCTGAGACTATAGGCACACACCACTATGCCTGGCTTTTTTTTTTTTTTTTAAACTTTTTGTAGAGATGGATAGTGAATGAAATATATCAAAATGAGATCATCTGATTTTTTCTTTTTCACACTTTTTTTCCAAAGTATCTGTAATAAGTACATATTACTATTATTTGTTAACATTTTTTTGAATATAAAAATATACCTGAACTCATACTCTATGTACAATTTTGAATACTGCTTTTCTCTTGTAAAATTATGTATTAGTCTGCGTTCTCCAGAGAAACAGGAACAATATATATTTACTATAAGAAATTTGCTTATGTGATTTTGAAAGCTGAGAAGTCCATGATCTGCAGTTGGCAAGCTGAAGACCCAGGAGAGCCAATGGTTTAGTTCCAGTCTGAATCCGAACTGGTTGGATGTGACCCACCCCACACGGGGGAAGGCAACCTTCTTTACTGAGTCTACCAATTCAAATGTGGTAGACATTTGAACACCCTCACAGACACACCTAGAAAGTGTTTAACCAAATATCTGGGTACCCTGTGGTTCAGGCAAGTTGATACATAAAATTAACCATCACAAATTATATTGAGGGAGAATAGAGGGCCCAGAAATAAACCCTCAAATATATAATAAAATGACTTTCAGCGAGGGTGCTGAGACCATCCAATAGAGAAAGGACATTCAATGAAAGGACATTCGTTTCCCTTCATCATGTAAGACAGCATGGTACTGATGCAAGGCTAGATAAATTGGCCAATGGAAACAACTGAGAATCCAGAAACAGATTTAAGGATATTTAGTTAAAAAGAAAGTTGGGCTTTCAAGGAAAAGAAGCATAACCCCCCACTCCTTATGTATATGTTGTTCATGGTGACTTCCCTCCAACGAGTTCCGTGTGGAAAGAGGAACTTGATGTGGAGAACCCTGACACACACTCCCTCATCTGAGTGATCAAGGTCAACCTCCACAGTGATACGTGACACTGACAGTGTGTGCCCTTGACATGATGCAGCACGTCACCTCTGTGAAGGTCTTCTTTCTGTAAATCCACAATCCCAGGCTATTCACAATGAAAACATCAGACGAATTTCAACAGGGGGTCATCCCACAAAATGCTTGAGCAGTGCAACTCAAAACTCAAGGTCCTCAAAACACATACCGTACACCTGAGGCCGTGTCAGCTGCAGGTACAGCTGGGCCCACTGCTTGACAGAAATTGTGGTAGTCCACTGTCATCCTCCAGGACCCGTCTGGTTTCTGTGAAGGTCAGGCTAGCTGAAGATACGATGAGGACCTCCACGGTATCCTTCGGATCTTCAAAGGGGCAGTAAACTCTGCCATCCTCCTTGCAATGGGATATTGTTTTTTATTTGCTAGCTACGCTGGAGCAGGACGAGGTACCTTCAGACCCTCCATTCAGGAGAGCTCAGTGGTCTGGAACCGAACCTGCGGTATCTCCAAGATACGCCTATACAAGTTTTTGGGTGGACACGTGTTTCCATTTGTTTTTGGATAGACAACTAGGAGTGCAGTTACTGGGTCAGACGGTAATCCCATGTTGAACATTGTGAGTAACTGCCAGACTGTACATACTTTTTTGCTTATTAATCTCTCAGTGTCTTGGTGCTTTTTTCTATCGATTTATATGAGCTCTTTATATAAGACCAATATTAACCCTGCATACTTGCAGAAAGCATTTCATCCCCATATACTGCTTGCCTTTAATTTGGACAATGGATTTTTTTTGGTGTGTAAATATTTTTAGTTTTTCTATTGCCAGTTCTGTTAATATTTTATTTTTAAATCATTTCATTGTTACTAAGCTTTAAAAAATATTTCTCTATAGAATTTGATAAGTATGAATATTTGTTTTCTTGTAACTTTTCTATAATTTGATCTTTAAAAATGTTTCATTACTTTATTTAGTTTGAATGCAAGGTGTGAGATTAAGATCTAAATGGCTTTTCACTCCCAATTATCTAACCAGTTGTACCGTTACCATTTTCTTAACACTTCCTCCTTCTCCTACTGTCTTATATTTGCCTCTTTTATCCATTATTAATTTTTTACACGTCCCAGTTTTTTTTGTTCCGTATATGTATTCCTGCACCAGTACCACATTATTTAAATAACTGAAGGTTTATAATACATTTTGTATCTAGGAAAACTGCCATTTTCTCCCCAACCCAGCACTTCACACTTAATTAATCATCTTATTCAAAAATTTCTTAGTGACTCTTATTTTTTTCCAGATGTTTCCCAGATTTTTCCAAAATTTTATTATGTTTTCTAAATACTATTAAAATATTTATTGTGCTTGCGTGAAATACTCAATTTAACTCGGAGAGACTTGACATTTCAATAGTAGCAAATTTCGCCATCCAGGAAGCTGGCGTATCTCTCTAGTTGTAGCATTTTGAAATAGCTGGGCCAAGTATTGTACTCATTTGATGCAAATCACATATTGTTTACATGCCATGGGGGCAGATCCAGGTTTTTGTGGGGCTTACAGTTTATTCAATTTTGAAGATTTTTTTTAAAAGAAAAAGAATGCAAAATTACAAATACAAATTGAAAGTCCTGAATCTTAGAAGGAGCCCGTGCAAGTGACAGGCTCTGGGGCTGCGTTAGTTTATAGGCAAAGGGCTTTTGCTCACAGGTGTGTCTTTGTTGCTCTTGTGGGTGATGCCTCCTGTTATTACATATTTTTAATATGTTATCTTGCATTCCTATAGGAATTAAAGAAGTCATACACGGAACTTAGAAAATGCTTTGAGAAAACCTTTCTCCTTTTCCATTTTAGAATTTCTATACTAATAATCATACTACATGCAACTAGCAATAATTTTATATCATCCTTTTTTCCCCTACATCTTAAACCTTCGAGGGAAAGAACTATATATGGTAGGTAATTAATAAATGTTTGTTAGTGATGACTGATAAACTAAACAAAAGAGTATATTTATTGGGGCCACAGCTGGACAAATTTGTTACTTATCAAATTTCATGCTTCAAATGGAACAAAATTTTGCCCATAGTGCAGAGTGGAGGCTGTAGAACTGTATATTGATATTTTAAATAAATACGTTTTAAATAAAATATATTTTATTGGTGTGTATAATAACACACTTTACATTTCAGGTTGTGCTTTTAATATAATTTTAATGCTCTAAACTCAGAGTGTATTTATGAAGACTTTTAAACAGTCTTTATTCCAGAAATTATTCAACAAACTTTGTATTTGGCCTAGATTCTTGGACCAAAAATAGATAGCCAAAGGGGAAGGAAAGCTTTCTAATGAAATAGTCTTGAGACCATAAATCAATAACTAGGTTAAAAAAGTCTCACTAGGGACTTATTCTATTTACAAAACAAATGAGAAATATTGGAAAGGTTATTTGGTATATGTCTCCTACTGCTACAGCATTTTATAAGATAAGGGATCAGATTTTTATAGGCCATTTGAAAACCGCATACAGTAGAAATTTCAAGAGACGAGTCATTGAGAATTTCTGCTTTACTCTTTAATGTCTTTGAATTCTACTGTCAGATATCGTAGAACAACAGAAAAACGGACAATTCGAGTTATTTATTAGCTAATTAAATGGACTGTCTTCTTTGTGGCTGGCCCAAGTTTTGGAAAACTCACAAACTCCTATAGTACACAAAGGATCCCACCAAGGGCTTTAAGGATCCCACCACATTGTGGGTGAGGTGACTGGGAATGCCAGCCCTAATTCTTAATTAACTGGATAATCAAGAACACAGGTATGTTTTTAGTTAAAACTTCCAGCTTTAGTAACCTATGTATTCACAGTAAAAAATGCACAGACTATTGTGATGGAAACTTCTAGTTGAATTAAATGTATGATCAACTAAATGTTTGGAACATGGGATTAAGAAGTGACTTGGTCAAATACGTGAACCTTTAAGTAGCATTAATTAGCACGCCATTAAGGTGGAGGGAAAATCAGATGCATCTTAAATTGTTCTCGGTTAATACAATATAATATTTATTTGATTTTCCCATTGCCTAAACATAACAAAACAACAAAAAGCCTATAATTTACATGTGCTTTCAGAATTGGTAACCACAGAAAATTCCATGAAGGATTTACATTTTTTAAATTGTCAAATTTTTTTAGAGACAGCATCTAGCTCTGTCGCCTAGTTTACCATGCAGTGACATCATCATAGCTCACTGCAGTCTCGAACTCCTGAGTTCAGGCGATCCTCCTGTCTCAACCTCTGGTGTAGCTGAGATTATAGGCATTTGTCACCATGCTCAGCCAGAATTTTTTTGTTTAATGTATGGAGGTTTTGGACATTTCTTCTCATAAATGTCACCTTTTTTCCCTTCAAATGGGCTTTTGGACATAAAAAAGTGGATTATTATTGTGAATTAATGCAAAAGAAAGTATACATTGAGATGCGCATGCCACCAAACTCAGAAGCCTAAATTTGGAACAAAACAGTTAAAAACATGATTAAATAAACCCAAACAACCTTTAATTGCATTAAGCGGTGAGACAAAAAAAAAAAAGAAAAAGAAATGAGCAACAGTATAATGTTAAACCCCTTCCATTGAGAGCTTTAAATTGAATATTGTGATAAGCACTGTGGTTGCTTCAGCTTTCAGCTGGTATCATTGTCTAGTTTCTAAAGCAGGACATGCAGTATTATATCTTAAAAGCTCTTTAATTTTTAAAAACCCTGGAGAGCCTTTAAGTGAGACTTAATTAAAATTCAAATCAACCTTAGATGTGTATCCAAGACAGTTCTCAAAAGACCCGGATAGCTCATGTTCATTTGATTCGCTCCCTTTCTGATGTTATCATCCTTGTTCTCACTCTGGGCTGCACCTACTTGGCCAGCAAGTCTGGAAACACGTGGGCATTTTTGGTTGGCACAGTGATTCAATATATGGGGCACTTCCGGCACCCAGAGGAGGGGACCGGGTGTGCTTGGTTTGGTTCTGCACAATGAAAAATGTTCCTGTCCTGCTGGAGTTCAAAAGATGCAGTGAAGGATGTCCCATCACAAACATGGCAGGAGTACTTTAATACACATGCAAATCAGCGGACTTTTAGTGTGAAGGAATATCGAAAAGTTTTATAAGAAGCTACACAAAAAGGCTCCTCACGTAGGAAAAAGTCGTTAGGAAGAGGGGAGCCGAAATGATGTAAAGATACCGTGTCAAAATCATTGAAGACCTTTCTTAGTAGATCCTGTCTTTATTAGATGTTTTGTTTTTTGTTCATCATAGGTTTTTGGCATTAGTCTGATATTTTAAAAGATGGCATTAAAATATTACTTATCTTGATTACTGAGTTTAAGAAGTCTTAAGAGTTAAGAGTTAAATTTAAGAAGTTTAAATTTTGTGCCCAAAGTGAGTGGCTTGGCTGTCTCACCCTAGGCCCAGCCCTGGTGTACACGGTTTACAGGGGAAGGGTTTTTTTTGGTGCAGCCATGCAGTTAATGTAAAAGCAAGAAAATCAAAATCACGCCGTGTAATTAAGAAGATCTGAGAATCCCCTTACTAGACAAAGAAGCCGAACATTATTAAGAAGCACCTGCAATGCAGAAGTCCCAATATATTTTATTAATAAATGTTATTTTAAAATATTTCATATTATTGCCATTCTATATATTTAATTTTTTTGTAGTGCACTAAGAAATTAATGATGTGAAAATCACATCTTGAAATTATTTATCTGACAGTTGCCTATTGTTTTTATTCTTGCTCTGATGCATCTCTGATATCTATCACACAACTTCTTTTTTCTTTCGTTCTAAAACTCCATCCAGTATTCTCTATGGCTAGTGAAAGATGTGGTCTCCGGTCTTTCAGTACTGGAGGCTAAATACATGCTGTGACATGTCGTAGAATTTTGAAGTAATGGATATGTTTTCTATAGTCACATAGGGAATTTTTTTGATTTTATGCTTTACAGATACGGCCCAGATCATTTTTGAGGCTATTGCATTTCCTCTCTAATCTGTCCTTATTATTTTTTGAATTCTATAGAAATAAATCTGATGTACTATTACTTAGCACCATTTTTTTACAGTTGTTGTAGTAGCCTCCTGTACTTCTGTTCATTTCAGGATATCTCTTTCATGGGATGACTTATTTTCTTTTCTTAAATCCAAACATAATCATTAATTCAATGCAAGGAGCTGGCTATTTTAATAGACCTTTCAGTGTGGTCATAGCTGAGGATTTACATATTAAGAGACATACTTTATGAGTTATTTTCCTTTCTGTCTGTCTGGGAAATGATTGTTGGGCTGCTGTTTTCATTTTTATGCAGTTAGATTTTATCATCTAAGAGTTTCATTTCAGGATATGTGATAGATTATGTTTCCAAAGATGACCACAGCAATCAATATCTCCCATTCCACATGTTTGTTTGTTTTTTCCAATATAACCTCGACATCCCAACATCAAGAGGCGGAGTCTGTTTTCTCTTTCTTTGAATTTGGGCTGGTCCCTTGAACTGTTTTGACCAATAGAATGTAGCAAAATAACGCCGTGTAACTTTGGGGGCTTGGCCTTGGGAGGTTTGCAGCTTTCACCTTTGCTCCTGGGAACGCTGCTTCTTTGTCCCCAGCTGCCATGCTGCTGAGACAGGGGACTGCCAGCCTTCTAGATGAGGAGTCATAAGGCCTGAACCATGGTCTCTGATAAATCAGGAGACAGGAGAAACTGGCACAAACCAGCTAGAACCTAGAAGGCCAGGAGAAACGACCTCAGGTTATGCTCACCGCTCATCATACCTGCTTACAATGTGTTAGCTTACTGAAAGAAAGTCCCACCAGCACCATGACAGTCTACAAACGCTGTGGCAACTCCAGGAAGTCACCCTACCCAGTTTAAAAAGGGGAGGAACCCACGACTCCAGGAACTCCCCACCCTTTTCCCAGAAATATTGTGAATAACCCTTTCTCCGCTTAACATAAAATTAAATAGAAGGTGTAAAATAAGACCCTGGAAACTCACAGGGGGCTACTCTGGGTTGCTCTGAGAGACAGTCGCTGCTCATCTATGGGGCAGCCTCCTTTTATTCTTTTCTTACTTTAACAAACTTGTTTTTGCTTTACTCTGCTGGCTCGCTCTTGAATTCTTTCCTGTGCAAAGCCAAGAACCCACTTGGCCTTCAAGCAGACCCCAGATTCGGGGTCCACTTTCCTGTATCACTGTGAAGAACCCCGAGAAGTCACAGGAGAGGCTGAGCTGGAAGAGAAGGGAGGCCCCAGCCCAACAGCCCCCGGTGAGCTCCAGTTATGTGAGTGAGGCCCGTGTGAATTCTTAAGGGTCCCAGAGCCCCAGCTGACACTGTGTCAAGCAGACGAACTGCCCACTCAACCCACAGAATCACGAGAAACAACAAGTTGTTGTTTGGGATGGTTTGTTTCACTCAACAGGTAAACAAAATAGGCTATCAAAGGGAGTCATTACAGGATATTTGTTATAAAAAAGAGCTGTTAAATCTGACATTGCTGAGAACTACTCTGTTTACTTTACAAGTAGGACTTTTAAAAGATTCAACAGCTTGCAAGCTTTTCTTTTTTTCTAAACAGAAAGGAGATCATTTGGATTAAAAGCTAATCAATTCCCAGATTTAAAAAGAGAACCAACTAGGCAGAAACTTGCCACATCAATTTCTGAATTTTTCTTATTTCCTCCCATTTTGTTTAAGTGAGAAATTGATCATTTTCTACTGGAAGACAAAAATCATGGCTAGAGTTAGCTGTTAGACAGTGGTTGCCATCCTAGGGGTCAAAGACTGGTGCGGTCCCTCCTTCTCTGCGCTCAGCAATCATTGCTTGTGTGCTAATTCTCAAATGTACACAGATGCTATTATGGTTAGGAAAATACAAATTCAGTCAAAAGCATTACTCATTTTATAGTTTTTGTCACTATATATTTTTCAGTTGCGGAGGTATTTGGATGTTTAAACAGAGTTCTCATACTTGAAATGTTGGAATAGCACTGGTGGAGGTTCCTAAGTCCAGCTGCTAATGACTTTGTAGTGATTCTGTGTAACAAATCACTGTCTACAATCTCTTTGGTTTCTGGATCTTGAAATCATTATTTTCTTCTAGTAAATTGAGCAATGAGTGAGAATAATAAATTCCATGGAAAATTTAGGTAAGAAATTTCAGTGGCCTTCATTGGGCAACATAGCCCTTCATTAAGCATCGTAAAGAAATTGCTACATGAAGCCATTTTCAGAAAGCAAAGACTTTTGTATAAAGGTCACTGGGTTTGGTGGAGATATAATCAACTGGAAGTAAATGGAAAAGCTAGTGGATCTACGTGAATGAATGAAAATTTGCAGTAATTTATGCTATTTGGCTTGGATGCTATATCCAAATAAGGACATGTTCTGGACGTCCCAAATCAGTAAATGACATTTATTGAATTTGAGAATACCTTTAAATATTTTCATAGTGCTTCGTTTTTTTTTTGTTTTTTTTTTTTTTTTTTTTTTTGAGACAGAGTCTCACTCTGTTGCCCGAGCTGTAGAGTGCCGTGGCATCAGCTTAGCTCACAGCAACCTCAAACTCCTGGGCTCAAGCAATCCTTCTGCCTCAGCCTCCCAAGTAGCTG
>CAUYMX010128818.1:0-18663 GCA_963573855.1 Lepilemur septentrionalis | reverse complement strand
TCCCAGCTACTCGGGAGGCTGGGGCAGAAGGATCGCTTGAGCCCAGGAGTTTGAGGTTGCTGTGAGCTAGGCTGATGCCACGGCACTCTACAGCCTGGGCAACAGAGTGAGACTCTGTCTCAAAAAAAAAAAAAAAAAAAGAGTTTTTGTTGTTCCACATTCTCACCAATACTTGGTATTGTCAGACCTTTTAATTTTTGCCTTTTTTGTGGCTATAGAATAACTTCTTCATTTAATTTTTGTCTACATTGCCCTGGTTACTGATAAGATCGAGCACCTTTCCATATGTTCATTGACCATTTAAATTTTCTCTTTTGTTAAATGCCTGTTCAGGGTTTTGTTCATTTTCTGTTGGGTTGTCTCTGCCCTGATTTATTCTTGTAGGCTTAGTATTTCTCCTGTGCAACTATGTGCCTTATGGATAGCTCCTGTAAACATACCCTGGCTGTTCAAATTGATCTCTGTGTTGCCAATCTCAGATTCTTTTACTGCGTCCTCTTTATAGCTACCAGAGTTCTGTCTCTAAGACAAAACCTATTCTTGTAATTCCCGTGCCTAGAAGCCTTCAATGACTCCCCATTGCCTCCCAGACAGCACAGGGTGTGAGAGCTTCCATCGTCCGTCCTCTCTGATTTCCTGTTCCATCTCTTGCTGGTCCTCTCAGTTCCTCCCCCTTCTTTTCTGCTAGAACCTCCATCTCTACCAAACTACTTGCAGTTCCTTAAACGCATAAAACTGTTTTACACCTGCCTTTGCCAGGATTACCCTTTCTCTCCTCTTAATTTGGAGAATACCGACTCATCATTTGAAACTCAACTCAGAGGTCGGCTCCTTTGTAAAAACCTTTTCCAACTCTTCTTCTCATGCCTCATTAACCCCTCCATCTTTCATCCTTCTACTAAACTTAACACTAGCTTATGAAATACCTCCATCTGCCCCAACTTCCTTCTCCCTAGTTCATGTACCAAACTTTAATTCTATCAGGGCACCTGTTCACTCTCTTGCCTTTACTGGTTAATATGCCTGCCTTTTCCATCAGACTGGACATGAGTCCTTTTAAGGCATGGGAAGCACTTGAAGGTAGGGGGATTTCTTAATCATCTTTTTGTTCTCATGGCCTAGCATGGTGTCTGGCACAGAGCAGGCTGTGGTAAATAGTGGAAATTGTTATTGTTATTACTGTTACTGAGTACATGTCTGTTTTCATTGTTAGGCTGTAAATTCGTTGAGGAGCCTGGCAGTGAGTGGTATGCAGTAACACTTGTCTAATGAGTGGAAAACTTAATGAAAACATCTGAAAGCAACAATTGCTTTAAAGCAATATGTGCAGTAGGACTATAGAAGCATGAGTATTAAATGTGCAGAAAAACGGTTTACATCCATTTCATGCGGATAAAACTTCAGACTCAAACTAGTGCAAAGCAAAATTTTTTAAGAACAAATGTAAAGTTTCATGCCGTGGTTAAAAAAATAAGATGTAAAAGTGGGAAGAGCCTAACTTGTCAGTTCACATAGAAAAGAAGCTCAAGTCTGTTCTGTGATATTGTCCTTCATCTAAAAAAATCAGGTTTTTATAGTGAGTTTTAAGTTGGGTGTGAGTGTGATTGGGAAAATGAAACTCTAAGGAACACAGGGCTAGAAAGTTTATGCTTTGGTTAGCACCTGTGTCTGCTGTCTGAAGAGCTTGTCACTATTCTGGTGAAATCTTGTAGATGCCCCAACTAAGACTGTCTTTGCTCAAAGAGAGGGCCTGTTCGATGAGTAACCATTCTTGAACTGTTCTCAGTAAGACATAATGGATGAAGTTCACGTGCATGACACTCTCTCAGAGACAAACCTGCAGGGATGTATATTGTCTGGTCCCTGAGCTCTACCTCCACCTCTTTCTCTCACCCTCAAGAAAATATATCATAACGGAAGTGAGAAATAGTGACACTATTTATTATAGTAATAACCTTGATCTGCTCCAAGTTTTATTTTCTAAAAAGCAAATCATTTCTCTAAACTTCAATGCTTTAATTATTAGTGGTAAGAAATCACTATGTTCCTCACAATTGAAAACCAAGATATACAGAGCAGTATATTTCGTTTGTGGAAAAAAGAGAGGCTTTGGAGTCGCCCAGTGGTGATTCATATTGCAGTTCAGTCATTGCCCTGTGATCCTGAGCTCATTGCTTAATATCTCTGATTGTCATCTGAACAAATGGGCTACCTACTTTCCAGATTGCTGTCGGGACAATAAGTAATTATGGAAAACACCCAGCATAGTACCTGCCTCCCAAATATCTTTCAAATCTGCATACAAATGTCTGTTTCCCCTGCTACAGCCTTATTATAAGCCCCTAGTGTCTATGTTCTAGATCACTCAGCAGCCTTCTGACCGGTCTTTTGCTTCCAGTCTTGCTTACCCAATTTTGTTCAGAGCAAAGGATATTCTGAAAGGCTGATCTGAACCCTTAACAGTCGTGTCCCTGGTATGGCAATGAATATGTAGCTGCCATTTATTGAGTGCCTATCACATTACAGGGACTGGTTTACCATTTTATGTGTTATTTCATTTAATCTGCACAGTAAGCCCCTGATAAGTATAATCATTCACCTTTAAAAATGGGAATTTGGAGAGGTTGAGTGATTTGCCCACGGCCACTCTGCTGGGATGTGAAGAGCTCTGTATGTGTCTGGGCCTGTCTGATTCCAAAGCCGACGCTCTGCGCCTGCATCTTGCCGCCTGTGTGGATGATCAGGGCCTGGCGCTGCTCAGCATCTAATCCTATTACCCGCTCCCTGGTGCCGATTCTGGGCTTTCGGTGCGGTCTCCTGATTTGGCTTTGCACACCACTTGGCTGCAAAGAAGAGGATGGTGGATGCAAATATCTGATCCGTCTGTCAGTCACGTTCCTTTTCATATATTAATAAACTGACACTGCAGTTCGATGTTTATGACTTGGTGGGCATGCGTGAGGCTGCCTGGGTTCTCTCAACTCTGACAGGATCGATTCTGGACCAGTGAGGCTGAGGGCCAGACTCTGGTCTTTGATAAATTTGACAAGGGAAGTAGCACCTGGCATGAGCCTCTGGCGGCCAGCCTGCTGCTTCAAGGGAAGTGGAAAGAAATGGAATATCTTGTCCTTGGCCTCAAGCTGCTTACAGTGTAATTAAGAACATGAGACATTTAAAACAAGACCCACAATTCAAAACACCAGATCACAGTACTTTCATATCGTAAGCATTCTATGAATCATACAGAGTTTGAAGTGAATGTTTGATACGTGCCTGGCTTTTATGGGGAAGCTCGGTAAATATTTTTTGAATGATTATTGAACGTTGGCCTCCCAAATACCACTCTCTCATAGACGACTTCCAACCCTTGTCTCTACCTCTGTCCTCTCTGAGAAGTTACAGACTTGTAACATCCACGTACCCACTGGGCAGCTCCTCCTCAATGGATCTCCCACTCGCACTTCAAATTCAATGTATCAAAATTGATTTTATTAACTTCCCCTCTTTGGAAAGGCAGTATAACCTCAAAGTTAAGAGCTTGGAGTCTGGGATTTTGGTTTGAGTCACAGCTCTAGCTGTATGTCCTGGGGAAAGTCTCTTTACCGTTCTTTCTTTATGTCAGAGAATATAAGGTTGCTCTTAGGATTCAATGAGATAGTGGAAACAGAACATTCAACACAGTAGATGCACATAGTAATCATTCAATGTTAGCTATTATCATCCATAATTTCCCCCAAACTTCCAATTCTTACTTAGTATTGATACTATTAAACCCTCTCCTTGAGGCCAAGGCAGGAGGGTCGCTTGAAGTCAGAAGTTGAAGACCAGCCTGAGCAAGAGCGAGACCCCATCTCCACTAAAAATAGAAAAATTTAGCTGGGTGTGGTGGTGCGCACATGTGGTCCCAGCTACTTGGGAGGCTGAGGCAGAAGGACTGCTTGAGCCCAGGAGTTTGGGGTTGCTGTGAGCTAGGCTGACACCATGGCTCTCTGGCCAGGGCAAAAATAGAAATGAAAAATAAAAATAAACCCTCTCCTTCACCCTATCTCACCTAATTAGTTATCAAAAATTGTATATTCCATTATCTTTCAGATTATATTTCCTTCAGTATACACTTATGCAACATCTACTGAATGCCAAACACATTGCTAGGCGCTGAAGCCACAGAGATGAATACTTATCTTTCTCTGTGTCTGTGGAAGTAGATACATATGTAGCTGCAGCCTTCAGTGATCCACAAAATGGAAACACACAAAGTGTACAAATGTGTTTAAAAGAGCCTGGAAGAGATTTCCCTTCCTCTCTTCAAAACAATGCCGCCCCCCCAAGTCTGCATCACTTCTTACTGTAGATATTGCAGGATTTTTTTTCTTTTTATTGCTTTTGAAATGTATAGGTAAAATGTAAATACAGTCTCACTGCAAAAAATAATAAATTACAGAAATAATTAAAAAGTAAAAGTCTCTTTTACGCCATCTCTTTAATCCTACTCCCCTCCACAAACTTACAAAACTATACTGTTTAGTGGGTACCCTTCAGACCTTTTGCTATATATATGTATATTTATATAGATAGAAATATAGTTTTATACAAATGGGATTATACCATAAACATACTTTTTGCTTTTTTCACTTAACAATATTTTATTTATTTATTTATCTATTTATTTTTTATTTTATTTTTTTTTTTTTGAGACAGTGTCTCACTTCGTTGCCCTGGCTAGAGTGCCGTGACATCAGCCCAGCTCACAGCAACCTCAAGCTCCTGGCCTCAAGCGATCCTCCTGCCTCAGCCTCTTGAGTAGCTGGGACTACAGGCATGCGCTACTACGCCCAGCTAATTTTTACTATTTTTAGCAGAGATGGGGTCTCGCTCTTGCTCAAGCTGGTCTTGAACTCCTGAGCTCAAGTGATCCTCCTGCCTCGGCTTCCCGGAGTGCTAGGATTACAGGCATGAGCCACTGCACCCAGACAATCTTTAAAATTTTTCCATGTCAGTACACAATAGGATTACCTTATTCTTTTAATTCCTAAATGGTTTGCCATATTTTGGAACTGCCATGATCTAGTTAGTTATTTCCCTGTTGGAAGCCTTGTAGTTTACTTCTAGTTTTTCACTACTGCAGTCAATGCTGCAGTGAACTTTTTGCACATATGATTTTATAGACATTTGACACTATTTCTGCAAGTTTCTAGAAGTAGAAGTCCTGGGTTAAATAAAGTATTTTATTTAGTCTGTGCTAAATTACCCTTAAAAAAAAACTGTACTCATTTGCACTCCTATCTAATGATGAATGAGAATATTCATTTACAGAATGAGAATAATCATTACTTATCTCATCAACACTGGATATTACCAGTCCTTTAATTTTTGCAAATCTCATGAGTAAAAAAATGCTATATTATTTTATAGATTTGTATTTCTGTGGTTACTAGTGAAATGGAGCATGCTTTCATATATTCATCGATTATTTGTATTTCTTCTGTGAATTGCCTATTTATATTATTTGCCTATTTCTTTATTAGATTGTTTGTCTTACTCCTTTTGATTTGAAGATTCTGTCCATTGCATTATGATATTAATTCTTTCTCTGTTATATGTGTTGCAAATATTTTTTCCCAATCGAGTGCTGGTCTTTATGTTGTTTTACATCACACAGAAGGTTTTAATTCTTATGTAATAAAGTTGCTCAGTCTTTTCTATTATGACTTCTGGAGTTTGTGTTTTGCTTAGGAAGGGTATTCCTACTCCCCGGAAGATATTATATATTTATTATTTTCCTTTCAATACTTTGATACCTTTATTTTCCAAGTTTGATTTTTAATACAATTAAAATGTATTTTTATCTACAGTACGAATTAGATTTATCACTTTTTAAAAGAGAATTTCCAGTCATCCCAACGCTATTAAATAGTCCATCATCCTTTTCCTACTGATTTGAAATGTCAGGTTGTACAAGGGTCTGCTTCTAATCACTATTCTACTCCCTTGATTTTTTTTTTGGTCCATTTTCGTGCAAATGTCACGCTGTTTCAATTATTGTAGCATTATAGAATTTTGTATACCTTATGGGGCCAAAAACTGTATATTCTACATTTTTATTATCTTTTTTTCCTCTAGTAATTATCTTAACTGCTTTTGTACATTTCCTCTCCAAGGTGAACTTTAGAATAAATTTGCCTAGTTCCATAAAATATGTTATAAGTATTTTGATTGGAATTTCATTAAATTTATAATTTAATTTGAATCTCATCCAGGAACATGATATAGTTCTTGTTTATTTTTATCTTCTTTTAATGTCTTTCAATAAAGTTTACAGTTTCTTCATATAAATCCAGGACACACTGGTGAGTTTAGTCACATGTATTTTATAATTTGCTTGCTGTCGTATGACATTTTCCATTACATTTTTCTATTTGGTTATTGTTGGTATATAGGAAAAGGATTTGTTGATCTTTTATCAAGACTTTACTAAACTCTAGTGTTAGTTTTGAATTTTTATAGTTAATTCTTGGATCTTCTAAGTTGAAAATCCAATCACTTATAGTGATGGTTTTATATCTTCCTTTGTAATAACTCTTATTTCTTTTTCTTGTCTTATTGCACTAGCTAGCACCTCTAGTGCCATGTTTAGTAGTTGCAATGACAGCAACAAAAGTAGGCATCTTTATCTTGTTCCTGACTTTAATTGGAATGGTGAATATCAAATTAAAGACATTTTCCTCTATTACTGGTTTGCTAAGAGTTTTTAAATTTTTGTGTTTTTTTAATTTGCTTGCTTTTTAAAATCAGGAATGGATATAAAAATTTATCACTTTTTAAAGTATCTTTCTGTAGTGATCATGAAGTTTTTCTCCTTTAATCTATTAATGTAATGGATTATATTAATGGATTTCTAAATATAGAACCATCCCTTGCATTTCTGGATAAATCTTATCTAGTCATGAAAATTGTTCTTTTAAGAGCAATTAAGTCTAAGATATTTGCATTTATGTTCTTAAGTAAGCCAAAAGTTTTATTCATTTGTGCTATCTTTGTTTGTTTTTCACATTGGAGCAATATTAGTTTAGTAAAATAGTTCTCAAGCTTTTTGGTCTCAGGACCCATTTGTCCTCTTAAATGTTAATTGAGGATCCTCAAAGAACTTTGCTTATGTGAGTTACCCATCAATATTGGAAATTCAAACGGAGAAAATTTTAGAACATAAGAATATACAAGCATGCATTTCATTGGTTGCCAGAGCAATGACATCATCATATGGCATTCCATTAGCCTCTGGAAAACTCCACTGTATGCATGTGTGAGAGAATGAGAATGAAAAAGTCAAACCATCTAAGTGTATTTTCAAAATAATTTTGGCCTTGTGGATTCCCAGAAAAGTCTCAGGGATCCTCAGGGATTTCTAGATCACACTTTGAGAACTGCTGGTTTAGCAGAATGAGTTTTCCATTCTTCCTATGTACTCATAAATAACATAGGAATTATTTACATCTTAAAGGTAGAACTTATCTGTAAATTATTTGGAACTGATGGTTTTTTGAATGGTATGTCTTTGCTTATCATTTCCCCTACAGTTAATGGTCTACTCAGATTTTATATCTGTTCTTGGGTCAATTTGTAAATTTATATTTATGTAGAAGATTATGTAATATCATGTAGATTTTCATTTTTTTAAGAAATTATGCTTACATTACCATTTTTAGATATTCTTTATATTGAAAATTAAATCTTCTTTTATTTTCATATTGTTCACATATGCATTTTCTCTTTTTTTCTCATGTGGGTTTGCCAAAGGTTTGTCTATTTTATTGCTGTGTTTGGTATGTTTTAAAGAACATCTTGAGGTATGATTGATCAAGTTTATTGTTTTGTGTTTGTTTCTAAATCTGTGTTTATTAATTCATTTCTTTTATTTTGGTGGGCTTTATTTTGTTTTTGAGACAGAGTTTTGCTCTGTCACCCCAGGTAGAGTGCTGTGGCATCATCGGGCTTATTTTTTTAAGTCAGATTTATTGAGGTTTAATTTACATATAGTAAAATTTACCTTTTATACCGTACATCTGTAAGTTTTGACAAATGCATACAGTTATGTTACCATCACAATCAGGATATAGAAGTGTTCCACCACCCTCAAAAATTCCCTCATTCCCTCTCATTAGTATAGTGGTGAATAAAGAGAAAAAAAAGAAAAAAAATCCCTAGTTCACCTTTGTAGTCAACCTGTCCCCTGATCCCCAGCTCCTGGCATCTCCTTTCCTGTTTTAGTAATTTATTCCTTTTTATTTCTGAATAATATTGCCTTATACGGATGTACCACAGTTTATTTATACATTCAGCAGTTGAAGGACATTTAAGTTGTTTCCAGTTTGGGGCAATTATGAATAAAGCTGCTATAAACATTTGTGAACAAGCCCTGGTGTGAACATAAGTTTTCATTTTTCTTGCATGAAGACCTAGGAGTGGAATTGCTGGGTTATATGGTAAGTATATGTTTGACTTTATAAGAAGTTGCCAAATTGTTTTCCTGTAATTCTCTGTTGACTGGATTTCTGTCAGTTTTGTGCTTTCCTTTGCTTCTGTCAGATCTCTCTTTTTTTAGAATGTGAGTTTGGACTCTTCGCTGTGATACGTCTTAGTGAGGGCATAGGGCACATCACGGTGCCTGGAGAACAAAATGCCAGGGAGGACATCTCAGTGACAGGACCTGGGAAATGATTGAGCAAGATGATATTCAAAAGTTTTCCCAAGTGAGACCGGGGGCGGGGGGTTCATAGGAGGGAGGTGAGAAAAATGAGAAGCAGAAAAAAGGAGAGCCAAAGAAGAGGAAGAAGAGAAATGAAAATACAATGATGCACAGAAGGGGAGTGGTGAGCGCTGCCCTGTAACACCTTGATTGAACGTCATGATGTCAGGGTGGCCTGCAGAGAGCACAGGGCCTCAAGGGCAGTGGTGTCAGGGAGCTGGGCCAGGAACCCCTACCCCAGATCCTGAAAGCCTATGGTTCCAAGGTTCAATTTTAAGTAGAGAGATGAGCCATTGTGGACTTTGGAAAAGAGGAATCATCTGATTCCAGTGAGGTTGTGATGGGAGTGGGGTTTGGGAAAGGCAGAGCGGCTGGGAATGGGGTACGGCAGTGAGATTGCAGTCAGAGTCTTGCTGCCAGATTCCTAGGGGCTCGTGGTGCTCTCAGAGGAAAGAGAAATTTGTGGGATGAAAAAGCGTGGTAGGAATTAAATAAATATTTGATTGATTGATTAATTAGGAGCTTATATATTAAGTAGGTAGCAAGAAACAGATTTGTTAGCACTACAAATGCATGAACTGGAGTCAGTGAAAACATTGAAAACAATATGGAAAGATGAGTAGAGAGAGAAAAGAACCATGAAAACTAATTTAATGCTTTGGAGTAAGGAGAGGGGTTGATGATGGAGACAGAGAATCAGCAAATCAGAAAACTTATGAATAAGCGTATAAATGTAGCATAATTTTTTTGTAATAAACATGGACACCCAGTGAAGATCAAGGGCTTTCTGAGTTCTCTGGCTCTAGCAACTGCCACCTGTCCCTGGTTGACACTTGAGCTTGGAACACCTTGAGGCCAGATAGCCAAGTGATGAGGACTGTTACTGGGGCAGGGGGGTGCTAAGCTTTGAGGTGGGGGTGAGTGATACACTAAATGACCCTGAAGAAACTTTCTAGCCTTGAGATCTTTTGAAAATATTGATGGAGTGTTATATACCCAGAATAAAGATTCTCTTGATTTGGAGAAAGGCCCTAAGACCTTCAGGGGAAAGAACACATAGAGGCTATTGGGTAATCCAAGCCAAGACAATTACCATTAGTCTCTGGAGGTGTTTAATTTAGCAGAGAATGAAGTTCCTTTCCACTGCAGAGTTTGTGGAATTATTTGCTTACCAAGGGTCCAGCGCTCCTCTAATGAGGGAAGGTCACTGCGCGTTGTAGAAGGAAAAACATCTGGTGGCGGGACTTCACAGCTTTAACTTTGCATTAACTGTCATTCAGCTCTCGGAGTATGGAAAGCCCTTGGAGTTGAGACACTGTATCAGAAAATAATTACAGGGTGGTGTGAGAAATGATATTAAAAACGTACAGCTATTTAAGTAACATTTATTAGGAAGCTTACTAAGTGCAGAGAGCTGTTCTAGGCACTGAGGATACAGCAGTGAACAAAACAGACCAAGTCCCTGCCCTCCAGAAGCTTCCTAAGTTTTGGTGGGAGCATGAGAGAAAGCTTTAACTGTGGCTGGGGTCAAGGAAGGCTTAAGAGAGGAGCGACACTCGCCACACTTCCCATCCGTTCCCTGCAATCCAGCCAGAAGATTTGTTTAAACTCACAAACCTGAACACGTTATTCCCTTGCTTAAGTCTCACCAATGGCTTCGTCTTGGTTTCCTGGTGAAGACCACAGTTGTATTAGTGTGGCCTGCAGAGCCCTGCAGGGGCTGGCCCCACTCCCTCTCTGGCCACATCCACATCCTGTCTCCAGCTGGAGCGGGACACTGCAGTCCCGCCACACTGGGCTTCTTTCAGTCTCTCAAACATGGCATCCCTCCTTCTGCCTCAGGGTCTTGGCACCTGCCATTCCCTTAATCTATAACACAGGTCCCCACACACCTCACTTTGCCCCTGCCCGTCCCTGCCTCCCACCCACCGTGCCCGGCTGAGCCTTTGGTGGCAGCTCCAATGTTCATTCCTCAGAGTGTCCCCACCTGTTTCGCTTTCCCTGCCAGCTGCATAGACTCCCCTGACAATCTGTGCCTACCCTCCTCTCCCCTCTCCTCTTCGCCTCTCCTCCTTCCCCCATCACTAAACAGGTGAACACAAAAAATATATAGAAAATAGTAAATTGTGATGAATGCTTTGAAGGAAAATAACAGCTTACCATAACATTTCAATAGAGACATATCATTATATATTATATATATTAGTTCATCGTTCACAAAAATAGGTGCCCAGAATTATTTGTTGAATAAATGAATGAAAAAAAAATATGAGTAAGATTTCTCCCATTGGACACAGAAATAAAGAGAATTCCAGGCAGAGAAAATGACACGTGCAGAGATACAGAAGCTTGAATGGGTGTGAAGTGATTGGCAGATGCCTGGAAATATAACTAGAAATATGGCAAGAGGGACTGGCTCCTTCACAATGAGACTGTAAAGATGGATGGGTCCCACTCACAACTTTGCATCCTTTTCCTGGTTGGGAGTGGGAGTAGGTAGTGGAAATCAAAGGTTTTTAAACAAGGGAATGTTATATTCATATCTGTGTTTTGGAAAAATAACTGATTCTTCATCTATGACTGTTCCATTTCTGAAATTTTATATTGTTTCTTTTTTTCTTCTGGAGACAGAGTCTCGCTCTGTTGCCCACATTATAGTGCAGTGGCATCATCATAGCTCACTGCAACCTCAAACTCCTGGGCTCAAGTAATCCTCCTGCCTCAGCCTCCGCAGTAGCTGGGACTACAGGTGTGTGCCACCAAAGCCAGGTAATTTTTCTATTTTTTTTGTAGAGACGAGGCCTCACATGTTGCTCAGGCTGGTCTCGAACTCCTGGCCTCAAGTGATCCTCCTGCCTCAGCCTCCCAAAGTGCTAGGATTGCAGGTGTGAACTACCACTCCTGGCCTCCATCTCTGAAACTTTAAATTCTAAAACAGAAAGTCTTACTCATTCAGCATTGCACTAGGTTGATCAATCAAAGTCAATTAAAGTGGTAAATCACAAAAAGTACTATATATATACTTTTGACATTTTATTCTGACTTAGAACATATAAATGCACAACCACTTGCTAATCTTATGGCTAGAGGGCCAAGGCCTTTTCCTAAGTGTGGAATCCTTGATTCTTGAATAACCACACCTATATTGGATTATCTATGGATTTCAGCTGTGGCTTCTTTAAAATACAACAAGAAATATAAATATTATTGTGAAATAACCTCAGCACAGGCTCCATTGTTAGGATTTTTTTCAGTTTTTTACATAATAGCATAATGGTTAAAGCACAGTCTCTCAAGCCAGACTGCCTGGGTTCAAATCCTGGATGGATCATGTCCTAACTTAGGTAACGTGCTTAGCTTCTTTGTGCCTCAGTTTCCTCGGTACCCATTTCAGAGCGTTAATGTGAGGATCAAATAGATATTTTATATGAAGGCTTAATGTGGTGCCTGACACATAGTAAACATTCAATAAAGGTTAACTTCCAGTCATCTCACCCATACCCAATTCAATAGCATTTTAAAAAGAGATTTGCCTTTATTAAATCTTTCCAAAGCATTTGATTAAGTATTCTCAGAAACAACAATTCTCTTTCTTTTTGCACCATTGCTTTACATAATATTGAATTAAATTATGTAAATGCAGTAACTACTACCACGGGAATAAACAAATTTGGAACAAGCACAATGACTTACACTCAACTGGCAGAAGTAGAAGGCGTGCAAGAGAGTGGCCCACCGGCCAGGAACATTCAGGGTGCTGTGACCATTAACTAATATGTGTTACGGGGGGATGGAAAGTTCTAGTTAACCCAGTACATCAGTGAAGAAGAGGTCAGTTAATTCTGCCTTGCTGTGGGTCTTTTTTTTTTTAATTTTTTAAAAAAGAAGAGGTTAGTTAAGAGAGCATCTACTCTTGATTGACAGCCTCTGTCCTTCCAGTTCCCTCTCTCTCTCGCTCCTGTTGTAGCTGTGCTTTAATCTCATCAACTTCCTCGACCCAAGCCAGACCTTTAATCTCCCTGAGCACAAAGAAAGAAAATGTTCCCTTATGTAATTTAAAATAAAAACAATACTAACTTGTAAAAGAAGTTCAGTAAAGTTCTGAATTTTACCATGGTGATGATTTTGGTGTTGCTTTTTTTAAAATTTCAAATTTTTTCCAAAAAAAATATGAAGGTTCACTTTGCTTCGCAGGTGCCCTTGAGAATGTATTTATTGGGTTATCCAACACTGCCTTTGACTCTTCCATTTTTTCCCAACTTCTCAGTCTCCTCCCAGAATTGTGTGGTGACTCATGCCTGTAATCCTAGCACTTTGGGAGGCTGAGCCAGGAGGATTGCTTGAGGTCAGGCGTTCGAGACCAGCCTAAACAACATAGCAAGACCCCATCTCTACAAAAAATAGAAAAATTATCCAGGTTTGGTGGCACATGCATGTAGTCCCACCTATTTGGGAGACTGAGGCGACAGGATCATTGAGCCCAAGAGTTTGAGGCTGCAATGAGCTATAATGAGGCCACTGCAAATAAAAAAAGAAAGGATTAGTTTATTTGAAAGATGAAGGAGCACTGGTGTATGGGGTGGGTGTGCAACAGGGAGAGGAGCAGCCAATAAAGGATGAGTCAAGCCAGCAGCCATCGTAGGCAGTTAGAGCTTAATGCCATTGGGAAACTGGACGTCAGTGCAGAACACTTACCTCGTGGTTACCCCTCTCGAAAGGTGAGGGAGCTGGGGTGTTTGTATGCCAACTCTTTCAGGTCATTGGTTGAGGGCCGCTCTTAGAGGGCATTAATTCACTGACATTTCCAGCCCGCTGCTTGGGCAGCAAAGCAGACCCTGGCTGCAAGAGAAAGCCCCCAGGCAAGCAAGCACAGGCACTGGCAGCTGGATGTCTGGTGTTCGCTGAAGTATTAATAGTAAGGACAGGGGAGATGGACAGGGCAGCAACAGCACCCATAACACTGGTGTCTGCAGCTTCAGTGCCAAGCTAGACTGCTATGGATTGGTGGCAAATTGGGAGTGAGAAGTGGAGAAAATGAGTACAGACGAGTATTTCAAGATGGTTAGCTGAAAAACAAAAGATAGGTCAATAGGCTGACTCTGTGTAGGATAGGAAAGAACAACAAGGTAAAATGGGAGATCTGAATCCCCTGGTGATGTTCATTGAGAGAACTCACGAACTTCCCTATTTTTAGTTAGAGTGGGACGTAGTTAGCTGCTCTTACTTTAGGATCCTTCTTCAGCTTCCTTGGACCAGCGTCCAGTGTTTCCCTGGCTGGACTTTGGGTCCTGGATGCCCCAGCTGAAGAAGCCCTGCTGAGCCAGCCTTTTCCTCACGTACTCAGCAATTCTGAGCATGAAGAGCCAGAGGAGCAGATCGAGTGCAGAGCAGACTGGGCCGATGTGCAGCACAGTCTGGGCCCAAGGAGAACCTCGAGGTCATGGGAAATCTACTTCGGAGGGTCTTCCGCTAAGTGGCTCCTCCATTCCTGGCCTTCCCCTCTCATGTCCCCAAATCTCAGTAATTGGCTTGGTTTAGGCATCGTGGACATAACCCCCATTCCTGTGACATTCAGCTGAAAGTATGGCTCTTTTTTGGTTGATGTCCTTTCCTTGACTGAATCATACGCTCACGAGGGCAGGGACAGTGTTCATTTTAGCACTATTGTATTCCTAGTGTCTAGTACCTAATCAGTATTCATAAATATTTAATGCGGAAAAAAAACCAACAAATCAAGAAAAAGATAAAACCAGGATTTTTATCCTTCTAGAAGTGGATTTTCTATGAAGTTAATGAATTTAAACGTATGGGTCCCTTACTTGCGTGGACTCCTTTCAAGACCCTGGGAGGGGCCTTAGCAGTATTTTTACATGATCACATTTTTTTTAATTTGCAGAGATAAAATACCTTAATCACAATTAGGACCACTGTTTCCACTCTGACTTCCCCCTTCCCCCTCCTGGAGTGGCTTTGGAGTGGGCCTGGGTGTTTTGGGGATCTGGTTCAGGGGAAGTTGGGTTGGGAATATATTTAACTTGGGTTTAATGGGATCTGTTCATATGGTTCACAGTCCTTCTGTGCAGAGTTATTGCTGCTGTCCTGGTGTAGAAATGGCTCTCAGGAGTACTGCTGCTGCCCACTGTGCTAACTCACTGGGTGTCAGGACACGAAGGTGCATGGCCAGAGCTTGTAAGGGGACATGAATGTGTTTTGTGGCACCCTGCAATAGAAGAGAAACAAGGCTTGAAATGTATGGATCCAGAAACTAGTCATCACCTATGTAAAATAATAAGTGGAAATTTTGGTTCTAATTATTGCCTGTTCACAAGGAAGCTTCTCACCTGTCAGGAATATACTTCTTAATACAGTGTATACAATTATAAATGTATCATATATTTTTTCTTTTTATGGGACATATGAAATAGAATTTATTAAAATGCCTGTGTTTACAGGGCATAAACCTGTAGCAATACTACTAATAAGGGATGCATTCTTATGGGAAGTTGTATATTATACACATCTCCAAAATATTGACTTTGCCAGAGATAACATAAAATTCATAATATGCCACTAAAATTAGAACATCAATAATAAACTGGTAAAAGTGTCAATAAAGTCGAAGAGTAATCAGGAAAATCTGAAATGCCCTGAAATCTTACAACTCCTATATAAAAGAAACTCGATAGGGGTCTCCTGAAATTTTACATTAATCCTAAAAATTTACATAACAATACTGATAAGGAGTTTTGAAGCTGAAAGAAACTTCTCTACAACTTCAATAATAAATTCTGGTCAACAATGGACAAAGAAAGACTGAATTTTCTTTCTATTTTCTTTATAGAAAATGATACTTCAGAATTGTTGTTCATGTGAAGGATCAAACAGTCCACAGCCTTAAAAACATAGGAAGTAAGCACTTACAGGTGTACCAGACAATTAATTTTAAAATTGTTATCAAAGAATTTTTGTAATGTTTATGGTTTTCCATAACTTTTAAAATTTTGTAATTTGTTTTATTATCATTTGTCATTCTAATAAATACTCACTTTTGAACCTAATTTTATATTTGTAATTTTGTTTCTTTTTTTAAAGAGGGCCCTCCAAGTTGTATGTGCTCAGCTTCAGATGCCACAAAACCTGGGTCTGCCCTACCTCCCTTTATCTTCCTAGCTTTAGGTAGTTTTAGATGTAAAGCAATGTTATCTGTAGAGTCCCAACTGTAGACAGTTGGTGTATGACTGGTTTCCATGCAGACATGTTAGATGTCTCCTGACCTCCTTTTTGTTTTTAGAATAAATTGAGTTTCCAGAATTAACCAGGGGCTGAAAACCACTCCCTTCTGATTCACTCATGGAGCTTGAGTTTTAATTTCACTGAGCCTCTTAATTCACTGAGTCCAGGCTCCAGGGACAGATTCCTTCTTCCTTTGCCATATGGCTGCCTCTAGAATGGAGACAGAGTTGAAGGGAAGAGGGCCGCATGTGTGCAGAATTCTAATTGGGTGACTCTTTTGGAAAGTGCCTCCTAATTGGTTCCAGTTGGCATACCTTGCAGGGAAATCTAGCAGAAAGGAGAAAGGAGAAGGCATATTATGAACACTTGCAGGAAATTGGGATATTTAGTTTAGAGAAGAGATATCACTATTGGAGACCGTATCAGCATCTCTGGCCCCAACAACATTGCATAACAAACCTACTCAAAACTCAGTGCCATAGGTGGTGGGTATTTACTTCTTGAGTGCACAGATGTGTGGCTCACCTGAGATTTAGCTGAGCTAGGCCAGGCTCAGATGGGCATGACCCCAAGCTGTGGGTTAGGTCCAGGTCTGCTCCATGTGTTCTGTATTGTTCTTGAACCAGCAACTACAAGAGACATGTTCTTTTCATGGTAGAAGGCAGGAGCCCAAGGGACCAAGGCCAGCCTTGCATGCACATCTCAAGCCTCTGCTTGCATTGTGTCTGCTAATGTTCTGTTGGCTGAAGGAAGTCAACAGCCAAGCCCAAAGTCAAGGAGTAGGAAAGTCACTCCATCCTGCTTTGAGGACAAAACAAGTCATATGGGCAAGGCACGACAGTGGGGCAGAGAAGATGGAATGTGGAGGAATGGAGGGAGTGGATGTCTGATGAACAATCATCTAATATGCCACAAGAGCAATCATATCAAAGAAAGAGCAACTCTCCTCCCCTCTCAGTCAGTCCTCAACCCAAGGCAGTCTGTCCTTCCTCCCTGCTCTTACCAAAATCACTGTCCTACTTATCTTGCCTCATTACGTCTAGAATCTGATCCCTCTTCTTCACTGTTACTGAACTGCTTGCCCGGATTGCTGCTGAAGCCTGCGAACTGCCCCCCCTTGTCTTACCTTGTTCTTTGCCAATTTATCATCCGCACAGCTACCAGCTATTATCCGTGTCTCATCAGCATCCTCATCATCATCATTGTTACATAGTTTGCATTACTCTCACCGGTTTCTGTGCCTGGCTCCTTTGTTATACTGAGAGTTTCTGGATGGCAAGAACTATGTTTTATTTATCTTTGAATCTCCAGCATCCTGCACTGGGCCCAACATGTGGTAAAACTTCAATAAGTTAATATGAAAAGAAGCGAAGAAGGAAGATGGGATTCCAATTTAAGTCTGCATAACCCTAAAGCCCATCCTCATTCTACACTACTGTACTATATCCTTAGTCATGGGTGTGTTGCTGGTAGAATCAGGATAAAGCTCAAACCCTCTCCCTGCTACACAAATAGAAAAGCAGGTTACTAGATCTAGATTAAGGGTTCTTTCTCCCATAGTCACAATTATCCCTCCCAATTCTAGCTCTTCTAAAATGAAAAGGACTAGAAGCCATAACAATTTTTAAATGGCCATAAATATATGAAATATATTAAAGTAAATATATGAAAAGATGCTCAACTTTACTCTTAGAGGAATGTATATGTCATTTTTTACCTATCTGGTTGGTGGAGATCAAAAAGGCTTTAACAATGTACAGGCAGACCTTGGAGATACTGCAGGTTTGGTTCCAGACTATCGCAATTAAAGCAAATATCACAATAAAGTGAGTCACATGAATTTTTTTGTTTTCTAGTGCATGTAAAAGTCATGTTTACACTATACTGTAATCTATTAAGTGTGCAGTAGCATTATGTCTAAAAAATGTATATAATTTAATTTAAAAATACCTTATTGCTAAAAAAATGCTAACGATCATCTGAGCCTTCAGCAAGTCGTAATGTTTTTGCTGGTAGAGGGTTTTGCCTCAATGTTGATGCCTGCTGACCGATCGGGGAGGTGGTTGCCGAAGGCTGGAGTGTCTGTGGCCTCAATTGACTCTTCCTTTCACAAAAGATTTCTCTGTAGCATGTGATGCTGTTTGATAGCATTTTACCCATATTAGAATTTCTTTCAAAATCAGAGTCAGTTGTCTCAAAACCTGCCTCTGCTTTGTCAACTAAGTTTATGTAATATTAGAAATCCTTTGTTGTCATTTCAACAGTATTTACAGCATCTTCATCAGGAGATTTCCATCTCAAGAAACCATTTTCTGGAACTTGCATCAGAGTTGCAATAAAAAAAAAAGAATCTACTGTATTTGCTCATTTATTCTTTTTTTTTAAGAGATAGGATCTTGCTCTGTCGTCCAGGTTGGAGTGCAGTGGTGCAATGATCATAGCTCATTGCAGCCTTGAACTCCAGGGCTCAAGCAATCCTGTCACTTCAGCCTCCCAAGTAGATGGGACTACAGGGGTGCACCACTGTGTCTGGCTAATTCTTAAGAGAATTTTTTATAGAGATGGGATACTGCTGTGTTTCGCAGACTGATCTTGAACTTTTGGCCTCAAGCAATCCTCATGCCTCAGCCTCTTAGAGTGCTGGGATTAAAGGTGTGAGTTACCGCTCCTGGCCTCTTTGCTCATTC
>CAUYMX010128817.1:0-37175 GCA_963573855.1 Lepilemur septentrionalis | reverse complement strand
GTTTTTGAATGTAACAAGATAAGTCAACTTGAGTGGTAATATATTTTGGGAAATCAGCTCACTACAAATTGTGACTGTAAACATTGTACTGTAAATGTTTTGTAGTTTTCCCCCAATAAAATTTTAGGAAGAAAAAAAATTACTTTTTTATGAAAGATATACTTCAAAAAATTTAAAATGTCAAATACTATTACAAGATATAATAAAAATGGCAGTCTCTTACTCCATACCTCCCTGAGTTTCATTACCCAGGGGCAATCACATTCAAGTCTTATAGGTGTTTGTTGAGTTACTTAACTCAATATTTTTAAATAAAAAAAAACCCTCATATATTGAAAAAACTAAAGAGATATAATAATTAAATGCAATGTGTGATCCTAGATTGGATCCTTTGTTAGAAGAAAAAAGAATCTGTAAATGGCAATATTGAGCATTTGAACTGGTCTTTGCATTAGATGATGGTGTTTTATAAATAGTAGTTTCTTGATTAAGATGTTTGTACTATCTTTTGTAGGACAGTGTCTTTATTTTATAGAAAATATACAATAAAGTGTTTAGGAGTACTGGAACACCGTATTTGCCACATACTCTCCACTTAGTTCATGAAATTACAGTAATGTATGCATATATGTACATATACAGAAAATAGCAAAATGTTGCCAATCAGGAAGTATGGGTAAACAATGCTATTCTTGGAATTTCTCTGTATGCCCTTTGTAAATTTGAAATTATTTCAAAATCAGGAGTTAAGAAAAAAAGAAAATATTTTTTAGTTCATGGTGGGAAATGGGTTAATGGTAGCATGTTGTGGCAGAGTTATTTGTGGAAGAGCCAAATATTGAGATTCCTGTGCTACTCACTATCCCTTTCTCTGGATATTGATTTATGTCACATCTAATCATATTGTTTGAATAGAATCTGTGACAATGTCCATGGAAATGTCCAAGGATTATGTTTCCTGAATTTTTCTAAAGATAAAATGAGAAAGTGATATGCTAGTATTTGTGTAGATAAGTAAATTAAAAGAATTCTAAAATCAATATTTTGTAATTTCAACTTTAGGGAGGAAGGTGGCTCTTTTCTCTCAACATTGCATAAAAAGCCATTTGTCCTCTCTCTACCTTCAACTTTTAAACCCATCCCTGAGAGGAGCCACAAAATGCTCAGTCGTACCACTGGATGAACCTACATTTTTCATTAGATGGGGTAATTTGCAGAACACTTTTACAAAATAGGAAACTTTAAGTGTTTTCGCTCTGAGGAGAGTTGTCTCCTTCGAGCTGTTTGTCCTTCCAGCTTCAGATCCAACCTAACAAGCAGATGTCCACACAGAATAATAGAGAGACTAACGTGCCCTGTGCTTTTCCTGCAGCTCCCACCCAACACCTATGACCTCCTGAAGCTGCGATGAATGCAGGATAAGGAGATGTGGAGACTGGGAGTGACGCCATCGGTGACTTGCGTAAATCACTTCTGCTCTCAAAACCTTTAGTTTCCCATTTGTAAAAGGAGTGTGGTGAACCAGATTTTCCATCTCTAACAGTCTATGTTTCCATGAGCATTTACAGCTGTTGACTCCTCTTTGTTACGACAGTAATTAGTAGTTCCTTTCTGGATTACTTGGAGCATTTTTTCAAAAGGTTTACAGCTTATTCCTGATGTAGATAAATGTTTTTTAGAATATTTGTTTTGCCTTTCATGAATAAAAAGGTGATTGAACAAAGCATGCATTCATCATTCCATTTATTGCTGTGAAACAACAAGTGTAATTTATAAACCAATAACACTTTGGGGAGTGTTATACACATTTGAAAAGAATGTCTTAAATTAATGGGAGGCCAAGAAGACACTAATCCAGCAGCCCCTGGAGGAAGAGCTAAGAACTCAACCAGAGAGGAAACTTGGATGCATTTTATTGGCTGATATAGATGGTGCTATGTTACTTTTACTGGAACTCTAATAAAGGAGGGAAAAAAAGGTCAATGACTCTGGGTTGGTCTCGTCCCTGTTTCTTAAGATGTCTGAGAATGAGAGGGTCAGGTTATCACAACAGGTTCCAACTGGAATCCAAGAAAATGCTGAGTGTATATTAAAGGACACATCTAAAGATATCCAGTCTTTTATGTACTATTCATAGAAACATGATTTTTTTTCTGTTAAATTTAAGAAATTCCTGGTAAAGCTGTAGGAATTAGTGAAAAGCTAGAAGAGACCCACTTTAGAATTACCATGCCCACGTGAGAGGACATCCTTTCAGAATTCGTGGAATTAATGAGAATTACTTGGGAATCTTTGTCTGTGACTATTAAATGGTTTAATTTGTAAACTTGCTGTTTAATATGTAGCATCATAAAAATGATTTCTCTTACTCAGAATGCCCTTCATTCTCTCATTGCACAAGCAAATCTCCAACACCTCACTGGAATATGATTTATACTCCCACTTCCTTGCATTCTTAGTCTTGGTCACATAATTTCCTCATGTTTATAGGCATAGCTGGAACTCAACTATCTTTCAATATCTTGCCTCTCTTACTTATCCAAGGTATAGCTAAAAACCTAGGAGGATAGAAAAATTTAAGCCTCTGAGCAAATAAAATAAATAAATGTCAGTAAGTTCATGCACTAAAGCTTATACCAGTGCAAAAGAGAGTCATGTATGATGTTTTGCAGGACTGTCTTGCTCTTAATTTACAAAACATTCTAATGAGTGTGGGTCCTGAAGATTAAATGAGTTAATGTATGTAAAGCACTTAGAAAATGCCTGGTACACAGTAAGCATTCCAGAATTATTACTTAATTGCTGTGCCAATAACATACTAATAATAACAATTTGAAAGGGAGCAAAGAACTGCAGTGAGTGGGCAAACTCAAAATAAAATTGTAAAGAATAGAAAGAGATGGTGACATGATGAAAATCAGACATAAGAACTCAAAACAAAGCTATCATTATTCATTTGGTGTAGATCCAAACATGTCTCAGCGGAGTCAGAGGCATCAGTATTGTAGTACATCTCAGCAGTAATAACTGTTAATAATAATAACTTTGAGGCCTCAAGAATAGTTGAAATAATATCCAATATCCTCTGTCTAGGAAAGCATGCAAATTGTAATAAAAATTTATAGACTCCTATCCAATCCGGTTATGATTTTAATGTTAGTGTTTCACCCATAAACTCTATAATCTAGAAAACTTATTTTCTAGACTCTTTGCATAATGTATTTCTAGACAGTAAAGGTTTATTTAAATTATGGTCATTTATCTTAGTAATTTCTGGACCTAAGGTTTAGCTGCCCAACTATTCACCATATTTCTCAAGGACAAAAAAACATCTCTGGATGTATTAATCTTAAAGTGCATGACATAGAAATGGATATTTAATTGCTCTTTCTCTCATATTTAACAAAATGGTGGATTCTTTTATACACATTTGATGCTTGGTAGACCATAAGTCCCCTAGAGACAAAAGCATAGTCAGCATTCAATTGCTTACTTTGAATTTTCTTTAGTAAATGCATCTCTTAGGTTGGTTTCAAGAGAAGCAACAGAAAGGATTCTAGTGAAAGAGATCTGTTGAGGGTGGGCTGTACAGAGAAGAGGGTTATGAGACAGAGGATGGAAGAGGGGAAGAAAGCTAAGTAGGGATGTTCTCTTTCCTGGCTTCAGTCTGGCCCACAGGAAGCAGACCTGTACCATGAGAGATGGTTTTTTGTACCTCTGTGTCATTTGGTCATTGCCTTTGACTGCAGTCTGGCAGGGGTGGAGATGGGGGGATCACATCTTAGATGACGTTCCCAGATGAGTGGTGGCTGCCATTTGGCAGAGGGAAGTAATCAAGAAAAGGAAGCAGCTATTAGCAATTACCAGCATATACCACAGTCACTGGGAGGTGAACACACTGAGGGATGGGTGTACTCTTAGGCAAATAAAATATTAGTGGAGTAAAAACAGGAAACACTAAAGTCTACCCCTTGCACTTCTGATTCACTTGCTTCTCACGTTAAATTCACATTGTCTAGGAACAGCTAATCTAGGATTCCGATTGTTCATATTAATAATTCCTAGGAAAACTGGTTGTGTGATTAGTCCTGAAGCTCTAATGATGCTCATCATTTCTTCCACCCACCTAGACTCCCCACATCTTCAACTAGCACTTCTACTGGGCCAGGTGGGTTGTCTGGTGGGGTAATGCAGATACTCATCCATGACAGATGTGACCCCCCATTACCATGCCTTCCTTCTGCTATGGTTATGCACCCACTCACTCACAGTTAGGGCTCAGGAGTACTAAAATATGTTTCAATAGGTCACCTGCATATCAGGTATATTTTGCTCACTCTCATTAAGCAGAAACGGTGCTACCTCTTCATAATCATTGTAATCAAAATATTCCTTTTTGTGTTTGCTGGTCTGTTGAGGAGGAGACCAAAGTGAACTTGAAGAAACTGCAGTTTTAAGTTTAGTGACATACTTACTGCATCCCCTGGTGGGAGCATCTTGCCTCTGGGCCCCTTCTGTCATGTAAGGATGGAGCTGGAAGGTAGCATCTATGAATCAGAAAGGAGGCCCTCACCACACACTGAACACCAGACACTGAATCTTGGACTTCCCAACCTGCAGAACTGTGAGAAATAAATTTCTCTTGTTGATAAGCCCCCTGGTCTATGGTATTCCAATATAGTAGCCTGAACAGACTAAGCCAGGGGTCTTCTGGTTGGTTCAAGGAACAAAGCTGTGTGTATAGAATCTCCTGCACAATTCTCTGTTGTCCCCTACTCTGCTCAAAACAGCCAGCTTTCCATGTCATTTCATAACAAGATCAGAGCAGGATTCCGAAGTATGAAATGTGGCTCTTTGAGAACTCAAAGAAGCCTGCCAAATATTGTGGGGTTGTTTTTGTTTTGTTTGGTTACTTTTTTTTGTGGTAGAAGTACAAGTTGAAAGGTAGCAATACTTCGGAAGGGATGCCTCAGCATGTTCAAAGTTATGGCGCCCCTGAAGACATCATTGATGTATCAGGCCCACTGGTAGGGCTTATGTTCCATCCTCTGGAGTACATGTACCTTTTCAAAAAACCTAGCATGGTTCCCAAGTCCTGCTTATCAAGTTAATTGACCTGGTGTCATCACTAAAGTGGACCACCGTGATGTTTTCCAGAATGTCCAGTTGAGTCCCTTCAATTGTGAAAGAGAACAGTACTATTTATATAGATCTAGGGCAAATCATATTCTTGTCTATACCATGTGATTACCAACTGCTTCTGATCCTTGATGAGCATCGAAAAGAACAAAGTCGTCATATTCTATTAACTATCTTTATAGATCTGTCTGGGCCAGGCTCTCTGGTTGCTGTTCTGAAACCATTGCCCGGTTTCAGTTGTTAGGCCCCACCTTGCCTCTAGCGAGTAAGTGCTGCCACCTGGTCTCTGCCTTTCTAGGCTCTTATTGCCACTGTGGAGCTCAGTTTTGCACCACCATCTCATACATCAATTCCAGCCTGGCAGAAAACAGTAATCACTGAGTTTCTCAAAAAGGCTGGTGCCCCCTCATCAGTGCATTGCTTAATCATTTTGGGAAACAAAGGGTACTCTGGCCCTCTGTGGAGACAGAGTCAAGTGCTATCCCTTCCAGTCTTATATACTAAACTACTAAACCCATATTAGTATTACCACTCCTCTGAGAATTAGATTCTTTCCTCTATAGTTTCCCATGGATGTTTATGCATCTCTTTTGTAATCAATAAGCACCATCACTCTTTCAAACTTCTCCCAGGGCCCATGCAAGGAATTACTTTTGCAGTCTGCCCCACTATCTCCTTTATGCAGTTTTATATGCCCCTAGACCTCTCCCAGTCTACTTACAGAAACACTCTACTGGTACCTGTCAGTGCATGTGAGATATATACTAAAGCCCTTTTGGTATACAACCCCTCTTCTTCCTGGCAGACAATGGATTTCCCATTGGATTATGCTAACATCTGACATTACTTGTGGATCTTATGACAAAGAGAAAAGGTAGAAATAGATCTTGAGGATGGCAAGCCTTGCCTTATGAGGCCTGCCTCATTTGAGGCCCATGCATAGTTTTCAAGCAAAGAAAAGAAGACCGTATTTTTCAACAAAGAGGATTGGTTGCAGGTCAGGAGTGTTCAGGGAAATCTGGAAATTTAAATGTCTGAAGTGCACCTACCTGTATATTCCTATCACAAGTTTCAGGATTCCATTTCTCCTCTATCTGGGTCCTGATTTTAGCATAGTAGGTCTTCTTAGACTAAAAATTCACTCTTCTCTGATCTTCTGCCACACACGATTAAGTCTTTTGGCCGGTCTTTAACTCTGTCAGTCCTTCAGCTGCAGGACATGAGTGTTTCTTTAAATGCTTTTAAATTGCTGATTATTCAATCTGACCCTGCCATGTTTCTCTCATCAATAAATTAATGACCCTTAGAAATTGTCACCCATTGTGAGAGTCCTTAGAATTACTGTTTCCCCACGTCTATCAAATGTCAGAGACTTTACACCAGCTAGTGCCTCTCCTTCCAGTTCATTAGAGATGAAGGTCTTGGCTGCTAGATTGCCAGGGACTAGCAATACTTCATCTACCACTCCCAACAGGGCTGTTATTGACTTTAGGCTCTCAGACTGCTGAGTAATCAGCCTCCAGGATTCCATAGTTAGTCTTCTTCCTAAGACTACATTTGTATCAACTGTCTGGGCTTAAGATCCCTAGAACCCAGAGTCTAAAACTTGAGAAATTCTTGTGAAAGTGAAGGAGGAATCTGTATAGCGCAGGCAAAATGAACTAAGCAAGAATGTGATCTTTGCTGGAGTCTAGCTTCAGTCTAATTTCACAGGGAACTCTAGAGTGTAAATGATACTGAAAGTTGGTCCCATACTGAGGCAAAGGGCAGCTTTTTGTTCCCCATTCATCTAATCATTTGCTGTTGGTTGTCCAGGGAGGAAGGAGTGTAATACCCAGGGCAAGGTGGCTCCTGTTTGGCCGAGGACAATTTCTCAAAGAAGCAGGTGACAGTAAGCAATTGACAAGGGAAGGGGATCTGACAAAGACACTAAGGAAACCTACTACAATGTATAATACAAAAGTGGGGACTTAAAGTGTTCCATAGAGTTTTGGGGTCATTCCTTTAAAGTTGAGTCAAAATGCTCAAAGAAAGACTAAATAATAGCATGAAAATCTGACAAACTTCACACTAGTTTTAGATCACTTGCAGGTAAATATGATTTTTAAAGTATGTACTATTTGGACCAATCAGTGTTACTAAAAATTTATTCATTTTCTAGTTTTCATAGATAGTTTTGGTTTTTGTAAATAAAACTTATGCCAATGCACAGATATTGATGAATTGTTAATTTAACAAATGCTTATTGCGTACTGGTTAAAAGATGGTGAAGTGATGAATTTTTTATCATTTTGCCTTAATCATTTAGAAAATAAAACATTGTCATTTTCCTATATTTATTTCTATGCATAAAAAGGTGATTTTTCTGATAATACATAGGTCACACTTTTTATAATTTTTATCTTTTATGTTTTATCTTTTAATATATAGTGAAACTTTTTAGATCTAACAGGGTAAAGGTAGGTACCAATCCAGCAGTTATTATATTATAGCAATTTCAATTCTCTTAAAGCATTTTGAAATTGAGTTCACCAAGCATTAATATGTATTAAGCACTTACTTTATGAAAGTCATGTCTTCAGCATTATGGGAGAGAAAATATTGGTAATTCAGTCTTTCCGGGCGTTATAATCTAGTGATCTCATGGGAATTTTACACAGTCTATACAAAACGGAATTAGAAAAAAAAATAAGCATTTTCTAGGAAAAGTTGTGTGTATATAAAAACTCAAAATACACAGCACCACCGGTATGTACCTGCATGCCTTAGGACATAGAAGATTTGCTGTTAAGGGATGGAGCATAGAAGCATTTGATACAATGTCAATAAGTTACTTGAAAGCTATAATAACTTTGGTTTTTTTTCCCAATTAAGGGGGGAAAGACCCTTTGCTTTGCCCTTTTTCCATTTTTTTATGAATGTGGTTTCATTTTTAAACAATTTACACCAGTTAGTCCGCAGAACTGCTAGCCGTCACTTTACAGAAAACCTGAATGAATAAGGAGCTATAATTATATGTGTTAACAGAGACCAGGCTGCAAAAAACAATACTAGATGGTAAATATGTGTCTTAATCACTTGAACCACATACACTGACTATAAACCAATCCTCATTTTTTTATATTAAATATGCAGACAAAGAGGGTGTTCTATAATGTTCTAGATGGTGTAGGGAGTGGGTAGGGGGCATCTGAGGAAAGCCACTGCAGAATGTCAAAGAAACATGGGATATGAAGAAAATAAAAGAGCCTTAATTAGGTATTAAGGTCTAAATGGCATCAACAATGACAGAATCCTGTCAGAGAAAGGTTTCAGTGGGCCTGCTAACCTGGTGAGAAGTGACAGACTTAAGCACATTTTGGTCTTTGGCGAAACTGCTACTATCTCTTATTTCTATTATGTATTTCTTCTTAACCAGATCATATATTTATCTATTCATATATTATGCATGTTCTAATTCTTATGTTTAAATATATGTTAGAGAGGACAAATAGAATTTATATAGTCATATTTCATATATAAATAGTCTATCATTGATTTGTATTTGCTGAAAAAAAATAAGCCTCATCTAGGAAATTCCAGGTGCCCAAGTTCTAGGCTACTCAGTGCCGTCTGCTAAGACTTCTGCAACCGAGCTGGGATTGCTGCAGCTGCCGTGGGACTGACTGCCAGGGATGTTGTGAGTAATGTCCTAGCAATTATTGCATACGTCTCATGTGGCAAAGCTACAAGCAGGGACTGGGATGACATTTACAAAGAGTTTTAGAATGCAAGGTCCAAAGGTAGGCGCATGCAGGGAAGGGCCACTATCTGGAGCAGGTAGACCTTGGGGAATCCAGGCCACCAAGGGAGACCATGTAAACACGGGGCACCTGGGTGGGAGAAGGGCAGAGGAGAAAAGTTCTGCTCATCCACACGCTCATGAGAGCTGGCCCAGCCACAGAAGCTGCTTCCCATGGCTACGGTTCTACCGTGGCTTTCACAAGTGTTTGATCCTTGGTATATTTTAGAATCCACCATCAGCAGTTCTGTCTGAGGGAATTAAAAAAAAAACAGATTAATTAATTAACACTCCAGTTTCTGGGGTCCACCAAGTGAGTTAACTTTTTCATTACGAGTAACATGGTGGGTAGGTACACTGTGGCCTAAGTTTTGTTTTGTTTTGTTTTAATTTTTTAATAAAAACACAGGTTCAAGTGCAGGTCTATCCTGTGTTTCTATTAAAAAAATTAAATTCATTTATTTCTAGTAGGTTTTTTGTAGATTTTAGGATTTTCCAGGCACATGATCATGTAGTCTGCAAATAAAGACAGTTTTATTTTGCCCTTTCCAAAAAAAAAAAAAAAAAAAAAAACAGGTTCACCTTAAATAGTACTCCTAACAAGCATAATCCAACTTTGTTCAGATGAAACCAGATGGCAGGAATTTGTTATAATAATATTATAAAGCGATGCATGTGAGGATGCAGAGCAAGTGGAACTCTCCTACACTACTGGAGGGAATGCAAAATGGGTACAAACACTTTGGGAAACATTTTTTTTTCAGTGTCTAATAGATTTAAGCATATGCTTATTTTATGTTCTAGCAAGTTTTCTCTTAGGTATTCTAGGTTCCTAAAGAACTGAGTGCATGTGACCACAAAGCATTTGTACAAGAATGTTCAAGCATCACTATTCGTAATATTCCCAAATGGAAACAACCCAAATGTCCCCAGTCAGGGTGTTGAGTAAACAAAACATAGTACATCTGCACAATGGAATACTATGCAGCAACAAGAATGATTAAACTAATCACATACACACTCACATGGATGAATCTCAAAATTACATTGAGCAAAAGAACTCAGACACAAAAGGTAATACATTGTATGATGAATTCATTTATTCTTCAAGAACAGTTAAATTAGGTCGTGATGGAAAGCAGAACAGTGGTGACCTTGAAATAGGTATTTTAGAGACAGGCCATGAAGGAAATTTCTGGGGTGCTGGCAATGTTTCATAACTTCATTTGAGTGATGGCTCTGATTAAATTTTTTGCATTCCACTCTATGCAAATTATACCTTAATAAACCATAAATTCATTCCTGGCTCCAGTGACAGAGAAATCCATAGAACCTCAGTTCCTGGTAACCTTCTCTCTCACTTGTGGGGAAATTGTGGGTGGGGTACAAGGTAGAGGAGGTAAGATTTCAATACATGATCTACATGTTTCTTAATAACTTTGCTGTCTCCCCTCTGCCACTTTATGGTAGACTCCTCATTTTCCTCAGAGCCTAAGGGCTCCTTTGAGGTTGTGGGTTTAGCAGGGGAACCAGCCAATCCAGCTCAGGCTAAGAGTTTCATTCTCAAGGGACTCAAGTAAAGCCGAGTATCTTTGCCTGTTCATTAAGGACAGGGAAAGTGAGATGGGTATTTTTGAAACATACCTTTATGGAAGGCAAGAGTTATAGACCACAGCTGGCACAGTGGTGCAGGGGGAAAATAGGAAAGAAAAGCAGAATAGAGTGTATGAAAGATGGTTCTACATGGTATTTGGTCATAAGCCAACAAGGGGCATCTTCAAAGAATGACGATTGGAGGATGCTTAGCTTGCCTTGATTTGCGTTCAGGTGCAATTTTCAGTTTGGCTGAAATGGAGCCACAGGGACAGGTTTCAGTGCTGTGAAGCATGACTCTCTGGCTGCTTGATGTTTTGATACAGCCCAGTACAGATGACTGCCAGCCACATATCTGCATGTAGAGGACATAGGAAGGGGAGGTGGCCTTGCCTCCTTGCCCTGTACTGAATGCTGTAGATCCCTCACCCCAACTGCTGCTATCTCTCAGGATATATTCTACATTCTGAAGACTGGGAATATTTCAGTTGATTAAAACTTAGTGTTCTTCATATCTCTTTTCTCTGAGAACCTCACACAGCTTCTCAGACACAGCCAGAATCAAAGAAAATTTGACTAACTAAAACCTGCTTTATTCTAAAAATCTCTCCCTGTTTATTACCTGTAATCAGTGCATGTGTGATTTCATTCATTTGCTCCCTCATTTTCTCACTAATTAACAAACATGTATTGCATGCCGTCCACATATAAGGAACTCTGCTGGGGTTGCAGTATAAACAAAACAGCCTATACTTGTGGAGTTTTCGGTTAAGGGGATGTAGACAGATACAGGCACGACATGCGTATTCCATGGGTCAGGAAGTATACAGAATTGTGAAGAAAAGTAAAAGGTTAGAAAGTGAGGATCCACACTATTTTTACATGAAGTGCTTAGGGTCAGCTTCGTGGACTGAAGGATGAGCCACACCATGCTGATGTGCAATATGGCAAATACGGACCAGAGGGCTGCCATTTCTCCCCTGGGGCTCACTCAAGCAGGCCTGAGGTAATTGCGTATCCTCAAGTTGGTGTGTCCTGAGGAACCTGCACCCTCCGTGGCCCTGTTGATGATGCTCTCATTCTGAAGCTTTCACTGCACTAATGGTCCTCTTTTAATTGAGGTATATCTTAAACACAGCAAATGCACAGATCTGAAATGTACAGCTTCTCAATTTCCTTTCCACGGGGTCAGAGGAATCTCTATTACTCTAATATAGAAGAAAATAAAGTCTACATATATTTCTGTCTATTTCTGCTTTTCTACATAGAAACTGCAGCAGAGCTAATATTGACAAAATGAAAGAAATACGCTGTCTTTTCTCTATACTACACTGCCAAGAATTTTTCTTTGGCTAATAGAACGAGGGAGTTAACTGCATAGCCAAGAATCCAGATCTAGTCTGTAATTGGGAAGAAAAACTTGTGACTCTGTTTTCTAGAACAGTAGTTTTCAAAGAGTGATCCCCAGACCAGCAACATTGGCATCACTTGGAATCTTACCAAAATCTCTGGATGGAGCCCAGCAATCTGGGTTTGAAAAAGCCCTGCTGAAGTTTGAGGACCCGATAAGTCCAAATGCCATTACCCCACTTGTGGAGTATGAAAACTGGTGTGGGATGGCTATCCAACCAAGGAAGCATGGGTGAAAATTAAATGTTTGCTTTTGAAGGCATAAAGTGAGAAGTACAGATAAGCAAAATCACAATAAAAAAAAAAAAGAATGCTGGTGTTTTTTTAATCTGTGCTTAAAAATAACATGACACAAAAAAAAAAGATCAATAGAAAATTATCTATATGTTTTTCTTCAAAGTTTATTTTCAATGAGCATGTAATCCAATTAATACTCATATTTTATTGCTGTTCTAATTAAAATAAAGTAACATTTTATTAAAAATTTTAAAATGTCTGTATCTCAAATACATAATAGAAGACTATGGGATTTTTTGTGCAACCCCTCAGAATTCCTTCTTTTCTTATTTTCCAAATTGGACTTATATTTATTTATTAAATTACCATAATCAGAAATGAAACAGTGTGTGTTGCTCTTATGTAGGCAGGATATATTAGTAGGCATCCTCACCGTTCTCCATAGGTCTCCTCCTTTCACAATCCTATCTCACAATTAGTATGTGCTGCAATTTCTGCCACCAACTATTATAGCAAAATTATGTGTTTTTCTTTTTACATTAGTATCTTTTCTACATAATTATCAAGTTTGAATTTCACTATAGTCATTCAGATTTTTCGTGAAATCCATGATCAGATTGCTTCAATGCTAACTGTTGCTTTCCTCACATATAACCTCTTCGGTAGTTAAGTTTTACTGGTTGAGTTATCTCTTATGGCTAAACTTTGTTCAGTTTTTTTTTTTTTTTGAAGCGGGAGGGAAGGATGATAGAAGTTTGTCAGAAAAAGTGTACATGTATAATATGTTTCCAGATACTTTATATATCTGAGTGTGTTTGTTGCTTTCACATCAAATTTAAAGATTTTACTGAGTTTAGATTTCTTCTCTATCATTTCTGCACCTATCCACCTACCTACCTACCAATCCACATACAATATGATTTGTAATTACATACTAATCTGTTTGTTTATTTTACTGTGCCTGTACTTTCTAAATTCTGAAGGTGATGAGTCTAGGTAATGTACCAAGTTTCACAGAAACTGAGAGATTTCATCAATAAAGAGGAACAAAAAAATTGACAAAGACATTGATGAAGCTCAGGAAGATGGAAGATATCACCACATGTATGTTCACTAATGGGTATTTTGTTATAATGAGAAGGCAAGGAGAGAAAAGATGGGGGAGATGTTAATAGAAGCAAAGTCTTTGAGAAGTCAAGTGAGTATGAGAAGAATAATACAGGGATTTTCTGGGGTAGGAAAGGAATCAGTTCACTTGCTTTGCAGGACGAGATATTGGGGCATATGAGGACAGGCTAAGTCAGGATGATAGAATTGTAGGTGGGAGGATAAAATGCAGTCATCCCTTGGTATCCTGGGGGATTGTCATATACCAAATCTGTGCACAGTCAGCCCTGCAGAACCTGCACATAGGAAAACTCTGCCCTCATGTCCATGGGCTCCGCATCCCATGAATACTGTAATTTTGACCCACCCTTGGTTAAAAAAAATGCCCTATATAAGTGAACCGGCACAGCTCAAACCTGTGTTGTTCAAGGGTCAACTATAGTTCTCTTATGATTGCTTCTATTTTGTCAATAATGTAAGACAAAGATAATCAGCTGAGTGTTTTAGAGCAGGGATATGGGAGATGAATAAACAAAGGTGTGAACTAATCACCTGGGGAATAGAGGAATTAACTGATGGGGGGAACTGTAACACTGAGGCCTTCCTGATATGAGTCATCAGGGACTCATACCAGCCTGCTGGGAGGTGCTCCTGCATTTTCCTGCAGACACACTCCTCCCAGGGAGGCAGGGCAGAGTGTTGGACTAAACCAAGGTTGGGCTTGGGCCAGAAGGTTATGACAGAGGAAGAAGGGTTAAGGGAGCTGTGAATATGCAAGGAATGATTGTAACAGTATGTCCTGGAATCTAAGCTAGATAGAATAGGAAGTGAATTTAAGAGGAACTGGTAGAGAAGAAGTGGTAGATGCAAGGGAAATGAAGTATCAGATTGGCTTTGAATTATTTTTAGTTACAGTGGCTGTACTTGTGAAGGTGAGCTGGAGAAATAGAAAGTGAGCTGGGTGGCAGGAGGGGTGTGTTGGAAATTGAAATTCTGAAAGTGGTACAAGGCAATGGTAAGGTGAGGGTAGGCAGTGGGTGAGGGTTGCTGAGGTGAGATGAGGAAACCATAGAGGAGACAGAGAATTCATAGATGAGAGGTAACTCAAGGATGAGTGGGTAATCTATTCTCACAGCTTGACCTGTTGCTCGTCCACCAGGCTCCCCTTCCTAAATGAAATGTCTCTGTCCTAGCAGCTTGGACCGCAGACCTGACTGTGCACTCAACCGAGTTTCTGACTTTGGCAGCCAGCCCTGAACATCTTAACGGTGTGACTATTTTGTTTCTGCTAGTGATCCCCTCCGGCCAGCTCCATGATCCTCAGCTAACTTCAGGATCATCCTCTGAGGTATTCAAGAACTTCTGAATCCTGTCTAAGTACCTTTCTGGATTTTCCATTGTTCTAATTAATTTTAAATCACTCCTCTGCATAAGTACCAGGTCATAGGGCAGATCCAAGACTGTATTCTAGATGATCTGCACAGTGAGCCTATCTGTCCTGGGCAATCTCCATACTCCCTCTGACACAGCCTCCTCAGGAGTCTCCATGACCTGGGACTCCTACCTACTTCTTGTTATGTTAAAGAAGAAAGTGGATTTAGGTAATATTTTTTCTTTCATAAAGCCTTGCTTTCAAGAGTACCTTTTTATAAAGGAAAGTTAAAAAGTCATCCTTGAGAGAAAGTTGATTTATGAGATTCTTTGCCCTCTTGAAAACCACACCCATATTTTCCTAGTTCCATTAACCTTGAAGTTAAGTCTCGGAGGTAGGAGGTGAATAGAAATTAAGGAAGAAATTAAAATCCGTTGTCTGAATATTAGCGTAATACTACCCTGTTTTGTTAATTTTGAGATACCATGGAACATTAGAAAGTGAACTGATATGAAAAGACATAAATGTTAGCTGGACTTAGAGAGTGACTTTCTGTGTGACCTTGAGTAATTCACTTAATTTCTCCCAGGTGCAAGTTCCTCATCTGGAAAATGAGGGTGTTGGCCTAGGTGAACTCTAAGGGACCTTCCAGCTACAGCAACCTAGATCCTTAAATAAGGCTAAAAGGCAAAGACAATATCATGATCTATTGATAAGTCAGGTTTTAAAAATGTTTTCACTAATCTTGGCTTTCATATTATTCAAGGTCATTGGACAAAGAATACATTGTGCATAAAGGGCTAACAGATTTTGATGTTTCAGTTGTTTCAAAGAGAGGAGATAGATACATGTGTTTAATGGGTACTACCGAATCTGAAATAATATAATCAAAAGGATCTTAGACCTTCAGAAAACTGCTGTAATTTTTCAATGAAAAATCGTTAAATTGACCTTTATTGATGCCTTCTTATTAATGGATGCTGATTTAGATGAATCAAAGAAGTCTGAGGAGAAAAAACATAAAATGTTTGGAGATATCTTCAAGTATTATTCTTAATATTTTTCCTTTCATTACCATATGGTACCAGACTAGAAACCAATGATTTCTTTCTTTACCCTTTGAAGAACAATGAAGTGAACTTTCCCTGTGCATCTAATTGTATTCTGATCTATTTTGCTGCATTAACAGAATCATCAAATATTGAATTTTTCTGTATATTTGTATATTGCAGCACATGGAAAACAACTCTCCTTTGAGCAAAGTGATACATAAGAAGAAACCAGGGAATTAAGGTGCAATTCCTGAGCTCCATCCAAACTCAGCCAACAGTAGCTATGTATTTTTAGGCACTCTAGGCCTTCAGTGCCTCATGTGAGACCAACAAAAATGGCGATCATAGTCCTTTGCATGACATTTTGTTATGATAGTCCAAGAAGACAAATATAATGCCTAAATTCTATGTGAGTGCAATGGGTATGCCATTTCTGAAATACCTATGGATGTGTGCTCACTCGTTGTTTAGCAGCTTGTTTTACCTGTACCCAATTCAGCATTTTGATTTCAGAGACAGGGAGGTGGTCAATGACCACTCAGCTAGGGGAATATGACCTAAAAGAAGAAAAAGAGCCCACTCCTTTCTTGGCAAGGAACTCTTGAGATGAGAAAGAAGGAGCAATTAAGAAAAGGTATAGGTTAGTTATAAACTCAACCTTCCTGCTTAGGGGCTTTAAGATAGGAAATAGCAGGCTATTGTGTTAGTTAGGTTGAGGGGAAATCCTTAGGACAGAAGCGGTCCTTAACTAAATTCCTTTAAGAACTCCAGGAGAAAGCACCAGAGAGGCTTATCTGGGGCCAACATGGGGCATCTGTAATGTAATTGTGTAGCCAGGGACTGAGTAGCTGATTTGCACCCCTATCCTGCCCCTGTTTTCACATGACATAGACTCTAACTTGTTAGCTAAAAAGGTAGATCATGGGAACTTCTGTGGGGCTGGGGTTGCGGGGAGGATCTTCAAGAAAATAAGATGAGAAAAGGAATTGAAGTGTCCCTACAGACTCTGTGTGGCTGGGCTCCAAACTGGAAGGCATTACAGAGCTTCAGAAAGTCTAATCTCCAACAAAGGCCAAAGGGAGCCTGTGACAACTGGAAGGGATTACAGGACTCTACTGGAGTAGAAAGGACAGAGCCAAAATTTGTCAGCTTTTGGTGATGGCAAAGGCACCAACAGGACCCACAGAAGCGGGGCTTCCCACCCTAAGTCCATGTGACTATATAAAGGTATACTTTGGAGGTATTGTTGTTTCTGTTCCAGACCACCACAAGAAAGCAAATACTGCAATAAAGCAAATATTGCAAAAGCCATTCATATAAATTTTTTGGTTTTCTAGGGTGTATAAAAGCTATATTTATATACTATACTGTAGTTTATTAAGTGCACAATTGCATTATGTCTAAAAAACAATGTGCATACATTAATTGAAAAATACTTTATTACTAAAAAATACTAATGAAAGTCTGAGCCTTCAGTGAGTCATAATTTTTTTTGCTGGTGGAAGGTCTTGCCCTGCTGTTGATGGCCACCAACAGATTATGGTGGTGGTTGTTGAAGGTGACTGTGGCAGTTTCTTGAAATAAGATAACAATAAGTTCTGCTACATCAATTGACTCTTCTTTTCTATGAGAGATTTCTCCGTGCATGCAACGCTGTTTGATAGCATTTTACTCACAGTAGAACTTCTTTCAAAGTTGTAGTCGTCCTTTCCAACCCTGCCACTGCTTTATGAACTAAGTTTGGGGAATATTCTAAATCTTTGGCGCTATTTCAACAATGTTCACAGCATCTTCACAGGAGTAGATTCCATCTCAAGAAATCACTTACTTTGCTCATCTGTCAGAATCAACTCCTCATTCGTTCAAGTTTTGCCATGAGATTGTCGCAGTTCAGCCACACCTTCAGCCTCCACTGCTAATTCTAGTTCTCTTGCTATTTCCACCACATCTGCAGTTACTTCTTCCACTGAGGTCTTGAATCCCTCAAAGCCATCCAAGAGTGTTAGAATCGACTTCTTCCAAACCCCTGTTAATGTTAATATTTTGACCTCCTCTCATCAATCACAAATGTTTTTAATGGTATCCAGAACGGTGACTCCCTTTCAATTTACTTGGTTTTCAACTTACTTGGACCAGATCCACCAGAGGAATCACTAGCTTTGTCTGCTGTTGCATTACAAGATATATTTTTTTAAGTAGTAAGACTTGAAAATTGAAATTACTCCTTGATCCATGTTGTGTTAGCAGAGCATGAAAATAACATTAATTACCTTGTATATCTCCATCACAGCTCTTGAGTTATCGAGTGCTTTGTCAACGAGCAGTGATACTTTGAAAGAAATCTTTTTTGTTCTGAGCAGTAGATCTCAACAGTGGGCTTAAAATATACAGTAAACCATACTGTAAACAGATGTGCTGCCATCCAGGCTTTCATGCTCTGTTTACAGAGCTCGGGCAAAGTAGTTTTAGCATTATTCTTAAGGGTTCCAGGATTTTTCAGAATGGTAAATGAGTATCAGCTTCAACTTAAAGTCACCAATTTTATTAGCGCCTAATAAGAAAATAAACCTGTCCTTTGAAGCTTTGAATTCAAGCCTTGACTTCTCCTCACCAGCTATGAGATATACTAGGCAGCATCTTCTTCCAACAGAAGTCTGTTTTGTCTACATTGAAAATCTGTTGTTTAGTATAACACCTTCACCAATTATGTTAGCTAGGCCTTCTGGATAACCTGCTGCAGTTTTTATATTAGCACTTGCTGCTTCATCTTTCATTTTTGTGTTATGGAAATGACTTCTTTCCTTAAACCTCATGCACCAATCTCTGCTGCCTTTCAACTTTTCTTCTGCAGCAACCTGACTTGTCTCAGCCTTCATAGAACTGAAAACAGTTAGGGCCTTGCTCTGGATTAGGCTTTGGCTTAAGGGAATGTTGTGGGTGGTTTGATCTTCTATCTAGACCACTAAAACTTTCTCCATATCAACAATAAGGCTGTTTTGCTTTCTTATCATTTTTGTATTGACTAGAGTAATGCATTTAATTTCCTTCAAGAACTTCGCCTTTGCACTTGCAACTTGGTTAACTGGTGCAAAGGCATAGCTTTCAGCCTATCTCAGATTTCAGCATGTCTTCCTCAATAGCTTAATCATTTCCAGCTTTCGATTTAAAGTGAGAGATGTGTTCCTTTCTCTTGAACGCTTAGAGGCCATTATAGGGTTTTCAATTGGCTTAATTTAAATGTTTTTGTGTCTCAGGGAACAGGGTAGCCCAAGGGGAGAGAGAGAGAGAGAGAGAGAGAGAGAGAGAGAGAGAGAGAGAGAGAGAGAGAGAGAGAGATGGGAAAATGCCCATCCATGGGAGCAGTGAGAACACAACATTTATTAATTAAGTTTGCCATCATTTATGGTCATGATTTTTGGCACCCCAAAACAATTATAATAGCAAGATCAAAAATCACTGAACACAGATCACCATAACAGATATAGTAATAATGAAAACATTTGAAATATTGTGAGAATTATCAAAATGTGACACAGAGATGGGAAGTAAGTACATGCTGTTAGGAAAATGGTGCTGATAGACTTGCTCAATGCAGGGTTGCCACAAACCTTCAATTTGTAAGACACGTAATATCTTTTAAGCACTAAAAAGTGAAGCATAATAAAATGAGGTATGCCTGTACACATTTAAAACAACAGCAATATTGCCACTAAATATTTGCCTTTGGGGAAATGCAAAGATTTTCTACAAAAGCTGTCAATGTGTCAGGTGTGTTTATTTGGAACTCAATGAGCAGGGGCCAGGCACTGGACATCCAAGTCTTGCTCCCCAGGGCTGAAAGCTAAATTAGCCAAAGGGGGGAGTGGATAATCAGCTATACAACTGCCTGCTTTGTGCCAGACACTGTTATCAGAACTTAAAAATTAAAAGAATAAAAAAAAAAGCAAAGACAAATAATTGGGTGTCTGGCTGGCTGGGGATCAGACACACTTCTTTTCGGTGATGCTTTTCCTTGCAGACAGACACTACGTGCAATTTTGCCCTAGCAGAGAATATCACATTTGCTGAGCTGGCTGTGAGCTTTTGGGCTCTAGTGCTATCAGGCCTTCAGCAGACAAAGGGCAAAATGGGTTTGGAGGGCGGCAGTAGATGAAGGAGAGCTCTGGCTTCAGGCAGCAGCGCCTAGCGTTGTGCCTATAATCTACCTGAGCCTGGCAGTCTGCAGAGAGGGCACAGTACGTGCAGCAGGAGGCCCAGCTGCCAGCGCCAGTGGAGGGTGGCCCGCGGCAGCTCACAGATGTGAACAGGTGCTCTTCCCACTAGCCTGTGCCCGTTCTGTGGCTCGTTATTACTAGCCACAACAAACAAGAAATCAATATCCACATCAGCTTCATGCCATTGGAGTTCTGGAAAGCAATTTTGTTCCAGGAAATCTAAATGGTTTTGTGGCTGTGCATGCCAGTTACAGAGTCATCATACAAAAAGCCTAAGAGTGTAGGGGGTGGATACTGATAAAATAAAGTCCAGGGGAATGGCAGTACCCACTAAAGCAATGTCAGCTCTATGTCAGAGCAGAAATATGGATCCTGATCCTCCCTGGCAACAAGGGCTTAAGGAGCTACATGAGGCAACAGCTTGGATTGGAAGTTGATCTAGGACCAAGGATGACAGTGACCACACTAACATTAAAGCACTGGATAATGATAATTCCAGAGAAGTGGGGGAGCACTTCATTGTATATATACACACATACACACACATATATACTCACATCTATATACATATTAAATGTAATAGTATATATGCTATTATTATAGTATACACACACATACATATATTATGAAATGTCTGATTTCAAATCAAAATTGTTTATTATATCTCAAACAAGGAGCAGTACAATTAATCAAAGTATCCACTTAAACTATAAGAACAGTTTTGCCATCTTAACAGTAACTGGTTTATACCAACAGCAAAGAAGCCTGGAGAGCATGTGGCAATGAAATTGCAAAAGGCATTTCCCACAGCTTGTTGAGAATTGAATATTTTTCCTTGCAAGAAGTAGTCCAAAGCCTGGAAGAAGTTGTAGTCAGTTGATGCAAGGGCTGGTGAATATGGTAGATGACAGAGAGTTTCCAAGTTCAGCTTCTGTAGTTTGAGCAGTGGAGTTTGTGCAACATGTGGTCAAGCATTGTCTTGCAAGAGGATTGGCTGGTCTCTATTGACCAATCTTGGCTGCTTCATTGCAAGCATCCTCATCATTTCATCCAATTGGTTACAGTAGACAGCCACTGTAATTCATTGACTAGGTTTCATGAAGCTTTGGTGGATAATACCAGCTCTGGCCCACCAAAGATACCTTTAGCTTTTTTTGAAGAATATTCGGTTTTGGACTTTGTTTCAGCACTTGATCTTTATCCAACCATTGTGCTGTACACTTGCAATTGTCAAAACGAATCCATTTTTCATCACACGTAACAATACAGTGTAGAAATGGTTCATCTTTACATTGTGACAGGAAAGAAAGTCAAGCTTAGAAACAATTTCTCTTCTGACATTCATTTAATTCGTGGGGAACCCATCTATCCAACTTCTTTACCTTGCCGATTTGTTTCAAATGGTTCAATATTGTTGGAATAGTAATGTCAAACCTTGCTGCTAATTCATGTGTAGGTTGAGATGGATTCGCTTCCCCTACAGCTTTTAGCTCATCATTAACCACCTTGGTCTCAGGTCACCCATGTGGCTCATTTTCAAGATTAAAAATCACCAGCAGAACTTCTCAAACCATCGATGTACGTACTATGTGTTCATTAGTCACATCTTTCCCAAACACTTCGTTGATATTTTGAGCTGTCTGCGCCACATTGGTTCCACAGTAGAACTCATATTAAAAAATAACATGACTTTTTGACTTATACATGGTTTTACAAAAATTGCTCTAAAAAAATTTGAAAGATAATCACAAGCCAAAACATGCATTTGAAAGACTGAGGATGTACTTTCACAATAAAAATAAAACAAAAAATGTCAAAGTGAAATGTCAGAGATATCAACTATCAAACTTAGTACTTAAGAAAATTGGACATACTGTACTTAATAACTTGCAATATAACAAGAGAGAGACGGACAGAGGAGTTGCAATTATATGGACTATAAGAAAAAAATTTATTTATTTTATACATTTTTAAAGTGGTAGGGAAGTAAATAAATTTGGGTAGTAAATTTTTGTTCAGTATTCTTCAAGTATTAACAAATATACACATGCACAGATATACATATCTATAGCTTCCTGCTATGACCTGAGTATTTATGTAACCCCCAAATTCCTATGTTGAAATCCTAATCCCTAAGGAATTAGTGAAGGTGTTAGGAGGTAGGGCCTTTTGAAAGATAAGTAGGTCATAATGGCAGATCCTTCATGAATGGGATTAGTGCCCTTATAAGAGACTGCAGGCAACTAATTAGTCCCTTCCACCATATGAAAACCCAGAGAGAAATCAAACACCGTCTATGAACCAGAAAGTGGTCCACAGCGGACACTGAACCTGCTACCTTTATCTGGAACTTCCCAGTCTTCAGAACTATGAAAAATAAATTTCTGTTGTTTATAAGCTACACTGTCTATGGTATTTTTTCATAGCAGCTTGAGTTGACTAAGACAAATCAGTGTGTTAAACTCCCAAATTGTAGCCATAGGAGGCCTATAATCATTGTTCAAAGTTTAGTTTCTATTTTTAAATCAAGCTTATCTCTCTCTCCAAATAAACACCATAATGGGCATTTACCTGTAATGGGAAGGCTTCAATAGTAACAGGGCCAGAAGTGGGTACTAGGAACAAGAACAAAAGGGAGAAAGAGAGAAACTAACAGAGAAGAGACATGGGGGGAGCGCAGAGAAAAGAGGGAAGATAGGAGCAACAGAGCTCATGTTATCTCCTCTCCTAGTTAAAGGCTAGTCATGGAGCTAAAGGTTACTAAACAAACCCGAGGCTAGAAGGTGATGGCTATCTGACTGCCATGGCCTGTGTCCATACTTAAGCTGATTTGACTCGAGAGAAAGGACAAGTTATCCAGTGGATATGTTTCTCCATTGCTGTATCTTCATTGAGCATTTAGTGTGTGCTTATTTCTGTATGAGACACTGAACAGAAGCCAGGGTAACATAGATGAAAATTCATGTTCTTACAATGTGTCTGTAAAAGAGTCATCCATGTAACATAACCGATGTCATGCTAATAGCTTGAAATTGGCTATAGCAGGACTTTTTAAAGCATGGAAATTGGCAAATGCTACAAATCACGGTTTGAACTATTTTGCTGATTGTCAAGACATAGGAAAGTTATGGAGAAGGTGTTAATAACACAGATAAAATTTAAAAGTATATCTTGTCTGTAGCCATTACATTGTGAATAGCACAAAGAAATTAAGGAAACCCTCTTCTAGTATTTGAGGAGGATTTTCCAGGTGAGCAAAGAAGTCACTCACATCTCACTGACAAAAACGGGAAGTTCCAACACACATCTTAGTAATATCACTACTGTATTATCTGATAGTTACTGTAAAACAAGGGTGGCAAACAATGGTCCCCAGCCTGTATCCATTCTGTGAGCTGATTTTGTATGTTTTGAAAGCTAAGAATGTTTTTACATTGGTAAATGGCTAGAAATAAAGTTTAAAACAGAAGATTGAAAGAATATGTCATGACACATAAAAATTATATGAGATTCAAATTTTAATGCCCATAAATAAAGTTTTATTGGAACACCACCATGTTTGTTCATTTGCGTATTGTCTGTGGGAGCTTTCATGTCACAAGCGCAAATTGAATAGTTATGTTGGAGAATGTGTGGCCACAAGGCCTAAAATATTGACTGTCTGGCCCATTATGGAGAAATGACGATGAGCTTCTATCCTGTTTGGTACTAGCTGGTGGCACCGTCTTATTCTCACTGTACACACTTCATTAGCCTGGTTCCCCAAGCAGTATTTAAATATGCAAGGCTTGGAACCTAAGGTGTTTACCTTATTTACTCAGCACCAGGCACAAAGAGGTCCCTATCACAGGCACTGAGCTGTTCTACAATAACTTGTAGCATATTTCGAAGGGAAGATTGGCTCTTATTTAATTTCATATTCCAAACAAAGATGGTTTTAGCTACCAGAGGGCTTAACATCCCGCTTTTCAATGTAACGATTTTCATAACTTATGCTTCTATTGTTCTTGGATTAATACTGACCACATTTGAACAGGCAAATGGGTAACCAATTAGTTTGAATTCCTTACAGTCAGGACTTGCTCTGCGTCTTGATACACCTTTCTTAATCTTCCCTTTGAAACATGTTTTCTCATTTAGGCCAGAAGTAAATAGCACAAGTAACAGGGTGGTTTTTCTCCCCCCTTCTTTTTCTCTCTCCTTGAAAAATAATGCTGAAGGAATTGTTTTGCAGTTGAAAATTAATGTAACCTATTATGTCCAGGAAATTTCTTCAATATATTACTTGCCAAGCCCCTCGGCCGTTGTGAAGAAAATAATTTTAATTTATCTCATTTTTCACCGCTGAGTCAATGATTGTTTAACCTAAAATGCCATTGTGACTAAGTGTTCAAACCCCGTGGTCCTTGGCTATTTCACTGGGACTCAGCTATTACGTCCATAAGCTTGGACCGTAGAAGCACCAAAATTGTCATATTAAAAGGGCCGCTGTCAACTTGCTTTTGTTTTTATTGTTTTTAATTTCTGCTTTTCCATTTGCTCTGCTATTTATAATGTTCTCTTTAAAAGTTCAAAAATAACATCTCTCTCTGTAGCCTCTTGGTTATTTTCCATTAGTGTTTCCCAGTTCCTAGCACCTTTCCCAGGGTACAGAGAAATGTGGTCAGCTTGGGTTAATTTGGCTGTTGTGATTTTAACCTCCCTTGTTATTTCTGTGCAGTTTTCCCTGCTAAGGACCAGGCCAGCATCTGAGGGAATACAGGACTATGGCAATTAGAAAGAAAAGTCCTTTGAAACATCCACAAGTTTGATTAGAAGGTTCCACATTAAACAAAGTCTACTGTAATTTTTAAATCCTCTTCAGGTGATGTGAACACATGCTTACTTTTTTTCATATTTACTTCCTAGAGAAAAGCCTGTTTGCTATCTCCCTACATTTTCTATCAGGGATTTTATTTATTTATGTATTTTTGTGCTTTCCTACCCCTGTTGTAGCAACAGTGCTATGCCTTAGCCTGGGTTCCACAGAAAGCAGAGTCTAGACAAAGGCTTGGATGTGATTATGCTCTTTGCTGAGTGGGAATCCAGGGCATAGAAGTAAGGGATTGTGGTGAATAAAAGAAAAACATGAAAAGAAAGAGTCAAATATTCAGATGCATGACCAACTGGACTCCTGTATAGGCAACTGGTTGCTCAATTTTATGAAGGTGTATTTCAGAACCATCTCTCAGGCATCAAAGAATTTTCTACTTGCCCCTGCCTTTCACTAGTCCTGGTTCATCCCATGAGTTGTTACCTGCCTTGAACTTGTGGAGTGTGCGTGCCTAGACTGCAAGCTGAGTGGATTCCTGTGGCCTCCCACACCATGCCAGTAGAGACACTGTGGTGGAGGCAGGGGACCTGACATCAGTTGCTCTAACAAGAAGCTTCTTGGAGCCAGAAGAACTGATCATGGCATCAGTGGCTGGAAAAAGGGACAGCTAAGGCTGAGAGGTTCTGAAGTGGTGAAGAAGCAGCATCTGACGTATTCATTTAAATTTAGGACAGGCATTCTAATCTACATTTTCCAAAGGAAGAGACAGAGTTCCAGAGGATTGAAGCTGCTTGTCCAGAGACACACAGTCATCGAAGGCTCCCTAACTCCTGCCTGTTCACGTGCTATTAGGCCACAATGTACGTGTCAGCATCTGTGCTTGGTGGTGTCAGGTTTCAAACTGTGTCTTCCTTCCTACAAAACATTACAGAACCTGCAACAGTGTCTCTTTATATCATTCTGAAAAGCAAGAGGAACTTTGTCTCCAAGTCACTCAAAGACTACATGTTTTGTATAGAATATAGCCTACACTGAAATATTAATACATCTCTGCCTCTGTTATTCAAGATTCTCCTTAAACAATTGAAGTGAGAAAATTTCTGTGGTTTGGAAGATGTCATTTACTCATTCAAGCCACTGGGGGGACTACTGATAAATTGCTGCTTGATTTGTTTACAATGGTTGCTTATAAGGATTGAAAAGGCCTATTTTAGTCACTGGAAATGGATATTCAGTCAGCTAATATTTGGACAAGTGCATACTCTATTCAAAGTATCAAGGTGGGTTCTGGAGGAGAACAGTACTTAGTACTAAAACACAATCTTTCCTTCATAGGGTTTAAAATCTAACGAGAGAACGAGGTCCAGAAAGCAGAACTGTTACTGACTGCGGGAAGTTTTCCAGATAGGTGTATAAAGTACTACGGGAACTCAAAAATTAATAGTAATTAATTTTAACTCATAGTATAGAAGAAAGTTGACAAAGAATGTGATATGTAAACGTGTCCCTGGAGGATTAGCAGAGTTTTAACAGAAAGGGGATAGTGAGGGATTAGTAGCACCCAAAACAAGGAGCGTTGACACTGCATAAAAATAACCAGACAAATTAGAGTCTGGAGTGGCTGCAGGGGTAAAAAGAAGACTGATGTAGAGAAATGTCAAAAAAACGAGTAAGTTGGAGAGATTTTTCTGCAATCAGCCAAAGAAAATGCTTCAATGCTTGTATATATATATATATATATATATAACTTAAATTTTATACCAGGAAAATTCAGGCCATTTTAGAGCTCAAGGTGAGGGGTGGTGTAAGGAGACCAAAGATACTACCTATGTACTTGCTGTCTGATCCCTTCGTGCTGTCTAGCCAGCACAGGTGGCTGAGAGTGGAAACACCTGAGAAGGCTGGTGCCTGCCTCCCAACGCCTGTGAACAATGTACTCAGCGCTCATTATACCTAAGTCCTCGAGTGCTCCAGTTCCTCTGCATAAAACTTGAGCCTTCCCACACGGACAACTGGGTCTCTTTCAGTTGATAAGAATACAAAGATCAACCTGTCCTCTTAGCAATTTATGAAAAGAACCTGATTCAAAAGTAGATTTCTATGACTGCTACAGGTCTTTCCCATTTCCTGGTGAAAACTTTTGAACCTTTTTAGTAGTGCCAGCTGCTGGGCTTGCATCCCAAAGTGAGCAACCAGGAAGCAGGTTTAACTTTCTTTGGAAAAGAGAGCTCTCCTCACAGACACTAGAAAAATTATTTTGCAAAATTTTACCCAACTGTTGAGCAAATACTTCAATTGTTTAACCTCACGAACACTCTCAGAACCTTTAGGAACCTCTTAGTCAGTGCCAGCTTGCTATCCAGAGAAAAGTCAATCCACTCCTTCTCCACATCACTGAGCTGCAGTTCAACTCCCATCACATTATTGCCACTGCCAGACTTCTCTATGTGTCTGTCACCCTGGTTCTTCCTTTCCACTGTCTCCACCTCTCTCTCGAAATCTCCTTGCTTTATGAACATTCTTACATTCTTAACATCATCACAGAATACCACCTCTTCACACTCTTCTTTACTTCAAGGGGATTGTCCCAACAGCCATATTTCCCAAATATTCCAGGAGCTTCTCATTATTTTTTCCAGAGCAGAGCCTTGTAAAATTTGTATATTTAAAGAGCATCATGTATTTAACAGGTGCCTCAAGGTGATCCAGGAGGTTTGGGAGATGCTTCCTTGCATCAATCAAACCCCAAGCAGAGCCTGCTGTTTCCTCCTGATTACAAGCCCTGTAAGTGCCCCCATTGCCATGTTGAGACCAGTATTCTTTCATTTTTATGAAAAAAAAAAATATAAAATCCTCCTTTGAGGTTTCAGCCACGTGCCTATACAAATTTCCTCAATTTTCTCTGGAAAGGATCCTGGCATTCATCCACGTCACACTTTGGAACCTGGTCAAGTTTTCCTTACTGACCTATCTTCTATTATCATAGTAAATGACTAAAATACCCATGTGGTAGGTCCAGAGCTGCCTTCCCAGGTCTTTGATGTCATAAACTCCAAGGTCCATCGCCACAGACACATGTCTGCTTAATCTCTCCTTTTAAACAGGGAGTGCAGGTCCTGGCCTGTGAATGGCAGTAGGATATAAGTGAGAATCACAATCTTGGGAAGAAATTGGATCCAAAAGATCAATTGATCATACATGTGGTTTCAAACACAACATAATAAAGTAATAAAGAATGCCCTCATCCTGAACGAGATGGTTAAACAAATATAAAGATTCAGGGGGAAAGAGAGTAAAAGGCAAAATCTGAAAGACTCACTAGAGCTAATTAGTGATTAGACCTGGCTCCTGCAGCTCTAGGGTGGACATGTCTTGAGGGTGTGAGAGTTAAGATTGACGGGGACCACTTCAGAAAGTCACTCCCACAACTATGCCTGGAAGCACCCTGAAGAGCTCTGTCCCCAAGATCTTACAGACCAGTGTTCCAGCTCCTGCTCACACCCCCAACTTTCCCTTTTGTCAATTACTCTCACTTTAATAGCACTTCACCTGAATGAACCCAACAGTCTCTCCTCTCCCCCATTGCCCCCTACACCTCAACGTTTCATTTTTCATTTCCTGGCCTGCTGAGCCCAGAACTAATAACAAGTAACTTTAACCACTTTATCTCCAGAGCCTCAAGGTTTTCATCTTTATTCTGTAAATTCCAAATCATGAGTCAATTCGACCATCTGCCTATACCCTGGCTATGGAAGATTGCTGGAGGAAATCAGATTATTGCGCAAAAATTATAAGATTGCATAAAATGGGCATTTAGGAGGGAGGGAGAGGACTATTAAGTAAGTTAAGTACAGGTTATTTAAAGAATTTTCTATCTCAAAGATCCAAGTTAGCCTTTCTGAGAACAAATACAGTGGAATCTGTAAGGCAGGAGGCAGGACCTAGAGAGTGAGAGGGGAGAGTTAAGAGTCAACAATCAACCACTCTGAGTCATAAAATCAGAAAGGCATTGAACATTTAGAAGGAGAACTAGCCCCATAAAGAAAACAATGCCTTTTAGTAAGCATATTATCTGCAACAAAGCAAAACAAATTTTCAAACATCTTATGGAAACTGCTGGGGAGGGAAATCATGAAAAGTTTCTATTAAGCAAAAGAAAGGAAATGGAAATTAATAACACAGTGCCCATTATTACTAATTTAAGAGGTATAAAATGCCATCAATGTGACCTTTATTTATTGCAGTGTTGCTTTTTAGTTTGTTCTGGGCAACGTAGCATGATTGAGAAGCGGAAGAACATGGTGGTGGAAGGCCTGGGCTTTGCAGCTGTACAGCCTGGGTTTAACTCTTAGCTCTGTCACTCCTTAACTGCATGGGCCCTATCAAGTTTCTTAGTCCCTTTGTATCTCACTTTTCTTATTTGAGAATAAAGACTTCTATTAATTTTTCTTGGACCATTTATAATATGGAGAGCTTATTATGTGGGTTATGTGTGTTCTAAAACTTTTGCACATTTTTAACACATTTCATCTTCATAGCAGCCCTATGAAGTGGGTACTATTATACAGATGAGGAATTGAGGCACGGAGGTGAAATACCCTGTCACACAACTAGAGGACAGCAGTGGCAAGTTTCCATCCCTGGCAGTGTGACTCCCCTGCTCTTACACAGGATGCCCTTCCCTCCCCGGCAACTTTCTCCCAGGGCTGTGGGGGGGAGGGACAATAGATGAGCTCACTACTGGCCACTGCTAGCAGGCATCACTGCTCCGCTCCCTTGTCCTTATAAGGTCTTGGGAGGACAAATGGGGAGGAGCAAAGACTGCTTGTCATTGTTCTGATAGGAGTGGGGAGGGCAGCCATCCTGTAATACCCTCCTGGGAAGCTTACTGTGGAAATGAAGGGAGTGAGGGGAAGGTGTGGTGGGAGGTATGGTATTATTTCATATATGGCAAATCATGAGTGTAGTTTCAATTGCGAATAAAGAGCAAGTGGAAACTAAAGAACTTAATAACCAAGAGAGTAATTAATGGGGAAAGGTCCTAGAGAAGGCAGAAAACGTGGATTTAAGAATATTCAAAATACTGGGCTTACACTGCAGAGGTCTGAGAGCAGCAAGAATGTGAAAAAATATAAATAAGTTTGGAGACGAACGGAAGGTAAATTGAATTATTTCACTCTTACTGACCTTTCATTACTCAATAAATATTTATTGAGCCAGTGAATAATGTGTATGCTCCTGTAAGGAAAGACTATTTCTTTTAACTTCTCAAGTATCCTTAACATAGTTCTCTGGGATTTGACACTTCATTAGTACCTTTGGATAAGGCTACTACTGCTTCTGTAAATGGTCTCAGCCTAAACAATTAATTCACTTGATTCCCTTAAAAACCATACTGGCCCACAATCTTTAAACACAAAATGATAGAGCCAGAAGGATCCTTGGAGACCTTCTAATAAGAGAAGCACAAATAAGCAGTCCAAGGGAGGCATTTCATTTGCAGACTGTTTTGTTTGTTTTGTAGTCTCTAGTTTTACAAGGTCTTGAAATAGTTTCTAGATTTTTAAAAAATGAGAGATTTCCTATGAAAATCTGTACTTCCAGTCTCCATTGAGAAATTAGATTTTCCCTGGGCAGCAATGAGATGGGGCTGAGGGACCACACCCTTCCAGAGAGAGTGGTTTGCCAGTTTCCAAACCCTCTTCCAACTCCTACACTCTGCTACTTGATCACTTAAGATTCATCATCTGTCTCAGTCCTGTAGGCATTTGTGGTGCCCTGTGGAGCTTTTACATACAAGCAAACTGAGGCACAGTTAAGTGCTGTGTTGTAAAATGGAGCTGGGGCTGGCGTCTTCCTCTTCCTCATTCTTGTCAGTCTCCCACAGTAGCCTCATTCCTTGATTTCCTTTGGGAATAATACGCCAGCTCTGCTATTCCAGTGGGCCTGACTGTGCTATGGAGCAAGCTAGGGAATGTAAAGGAATCATCACCTAAAAGGAAATCTTTGATTATACAATGCATTAGTCAGATCCACACTTAGATTACCATGATCAGTTCTGGTCATCACATTATAAAATAAAATATTGAAACACTTGACAATGCAAAGAGAAAAAGATGAGCTTGATCTTCTGCTGTGATTATATTGTATTAATGACTTCCTATCATATTACTGGTTTCTGCAGCCTATTAGAGGAAATAAAATGTACTAATATAATGGGAATGGAGCTAAGAAAGGAGCCATGTTACTTTTCTAAAGATTGTGAAAGGCAATAAAAGGTTCATTTTTTTTTTCCTGAAAGTAGGTACTGCTTTCCTAATCAGGATTAAATGATTTATTAATCAATAAGATTGTAAATTTGAGAATTATTTATTCAACAGACCAGACAAAATTATATCACTTAAAAATAAAGCTAACGCAAGAAGTGAGGGGAGAAATAAAACAGAAGTTTGCAACAGAAGTTTTCCAATTGCACACTGTGCCCAGGATTTAATTTCACATAATGATACAGTATAGGAAGTAGCACAGCTACCAAAGACACTAATTCTTTTCATGAAGAAATAAATTACTAAAATATCACAAGGATTCTAGGTATCACTCAAAATTTGCTGCTTTTCCCAGCTTACTTATGTATTGGGGTAGTGAAGTTAAAATGGTATTTGGTTTTTAAATCTTAAGTCTTCTGGTACAAAATGAAGAGGTTTAAGCACTGGCCACAGCTACAATATGAATCAGTTTATATGTTGTCCCAAACAACATATTAGAATTCAGACCTACCAAAGATGTCCATTAAAAATACTATTAACTGCTTCTATTAATATTTTACAAAATTAATGTCATTTCATTATGACATTATTATTTCAATGTCATTTATTTGTGTGTTTCACACCTGTCCTGTCTTCTCCCTACATGTGAGGATATTGGTAATTTCTAGTCCTTAGATTAAGGTGGATTCATAATAGTTTATATTTTATACCTACATAAAGGTTGCATAGATTTTTTTACGTATTCAATAATATATAGCAAAACTTGGGGACTTCAGTTTTAGTTCAGAGATGTAGAGAATGGAAAAGAGCATCATTCACACACAGAGAGAAGGAAAAGAGTTGGACAAACCCCAAATTAATGGCTTTTCCTCAACCCATCAAAAGGTCACACAACTAACTCAAATCATGGGGAGAGAAAGGAATCTTTGCAGAAATAAATAGGACCCAAACATTTGCTTACTTGGAATGGAAGTCACCAAATGTGATATAAACTGGTAAAAATTATTAACTGAAGAAAATGACAAGGTTCATAAATTTGGAGAGGAAAGCTTTATTTCTCATAAAGGGTTGCAACCTGTGGGTGCCCATTCCAACAGACTGGGAAGCAAAGCCACAGCCAGAAGCCAGAAATACATGATTTGAGAGAGGAACAGGAATTTATGCTGAGTGGAGTAGCCAAATATACATATTTAACAAGTTGTAGGAGGACTTATGAATATTTATGAAAGGAAACATGCGCATGGGCAATCGAGCTTTATGCCCCGGAGGGGTCCATATCCAGAAAATGGCGGCCCTCCGATGTCAAAGGCGAAGCAAGGACAGGAAAACCTTCTCTGCACATATTCCATGATTGGTTAAAAACACTCCGTGCTTGGTGGTCTCTTATCAGGAAAGAATACTGATTGGTTGTAGTGCCAAAACAACAAATGGGGAAGAGTAGATCATGGGATTGTTTCTGGCTAGCCCTTAAAGAAAAAGGGCCGTTAGCAAGGGAGGAGGTATAAGGAAGCGTGCCTGACGTCCCGTCCCGTCATGGATGAGAACTCAGCTTTAAGGTTTCTCTGGGGCCTCGGGGCCAAGATGGGGTCTCTTCAGTCAGTGGGTGGCTTAGGATTTTTAGTTCAAAAGATTCAACTAGAAAATTGTAATGAATTGCTAAAGGTTGAGAGTGGGTGAGCTAGGAGTGTAAAATTTCTGGGGAATGAACACATAGGAGGGTTTGTTCTCTCCTCTAGGTCTTCCACCTGCCATTTATAGGGCGGATGGGGAGAATCCAGAGAAAGATACCCTTGTGGTACTTGATGTTGCAGGTCGGAAGAAACAACAATTACCAAAACACCACCTAGCCCAGCTCCCCTGTTTAGCCAAATGTCTTACTCATCAGGAGAAGCATCATAAAATCTGTGCCTAAGAGCATAGGTGGAGGTAGGAAAGGCAACTACCACTGAAAATCCAGTAAGACCCGTCTTCCCTGGGGGCAGGGCGAAGCCTTAATCTGAAGGGGTGGGAAAATCAACAAGAACTTTTCCTTTCAAAAGAAAAGGAAAAATAAAAGATTTTCTCAACAAACAAAAGTGTAAGGAATTGTCAGCAGAGTTAATCTGTAAGAAATGTTAAAAGACGTTCTATAGGCAGAAGGAAATAACATGCTTCAGAAATCGCACCTTTGTAAAGAGATAAAAAGCATCAGAAATGGATTAAATGAAGGTAAAATAGATTCAGTTCATTCTTGTTTTAATTACTATAAAAGATAAAGGACAGCTTAAAAAATATCAACAATATATTGAATGTTTATAGCATTTGTAATAGTAAAATATGTGATAGTAGTAACAGGCGGGTGGAGGAAGAACTAGAAATATATACTTTTAAGGTCTTGATACTACAAGTAAAGCTGTATTATTTGAAGATAGACTCAAATTATTTTAAAATCTATATTGTTAACTCCTGGGCAACTACTAAAATTCTTTTTTAAAAAGAGTCAAATAATAAATCAATAGAGGAGATAAAATAGAATCATAAAAATATACCAAGTAAGATATTTTTAATCTAATTATATCAATAATTACTAAAAATGTAAATGACCCCAATACCAGTAAAAAGACAGATATTATCAGATTGGAGCAAGCAAGCAAAAAGCAAGACTTAAGTATTTGCTTCTACAAGATAACTACTTCAAATAAAGACATATAAAGGATAAAAGATAAAAGATGGAAAAAGATATATAATGTAAACATAAGTGAAAATAGAAACATTGCCTATTGATAAAGGAGCAATTCCCCAAGAAAACATGATATTTTAAATGTGTATTCACATTAGCTTCAAAATGCCTAAAAAATTTGCTAGATCTGTAGGGACAAAATTCACAAATAGAGTCGGAGACATCAATACTCATCTCTCCATGACTGACAGAACAAATGGGCAGAAGATCAGTGAATTTATACATGACATAACATTACCTACCAACTTGATCTAATGAATATTTGTAGAATACTTCATCCACCAACAGCAGAACACACATTCTTTTCAAGTGCCCATGGAGCATTTACCAAGATAAACCATATTTTTGACAATAAAACATACCTGAAGAAATTTGAATAGGAACAACATTTATCGGGTGTAGGGCAGACGGAAGGGGGGAGAAGGGGACGGGTATATACATACATAATGAGTGCGATGCGTACCGTCTGGGGGATGATCATGCTTGAAGCTCTGACTCAAGGGGGGAGCAGGGGCAAGGGCAATGTACGTAACCTTAGCATTTGTACCCCCATAATATGCTGAAATAAAAAAAAATAAAAGAAAATTAAAAAAAAAAAAAAATAAGTGATACGAGGCATGTTTTTTGAATCATAATAAAATTAATCTAGAAGTCAATACCAGAAGTATTGGACAATCCTGAAGTATTTGGAAACAAAATAAAACACTTCTTTTTTTTTTTTTTTTTTTTTTTTTTTGAGACAGAGTCTCACTTTGTTGCCCTGGCTAGAGTGCCGTGGCATCAGCCTAGCTCACAGCAACCTCACACTCCTGGGCTCAAGAGATCCTTCTGCCTCAGCCTCCCGAGTAGCTGGGACTACAGGCATGCACCACCATGCCTGGCTAATTTTTCTATATATTTTTAGTTGACCAATTAATTTCTTTCTATTTATAGTAGAGACAAGGTCTCGCTCTTGCTCAGGCTGGTTTCGAACTCCTAACCTTGAGCGATCCGCCCGCTTGGGCCTCCCAGAGTGCTAGGATTACAGGCATGAGTTACCACGCCTGGCCTCTTATTTTTTATTATTTCAGCATATTATGGGGGTACAAATGTTTAGGTTACGTGTGTTGCCTTTCCCCCGCTTATCCCGCGGAGTCAGAGCTTCAAGCATGTCCATCCCCCAGATGGTGGGCATCGCACTCATTCTGTATGTATATACCCATCCCCTCCTCTCCCCTCCCATCTGCCCCAAAGAGAAAGTCTCAAGAGAATTAAGAAAAAATATTTTGAACTAAGTGAAATTTTAAACACAACATATCAAAATTTGTAGGATTCAGCTAAAGCAGTACTTAGGGGAAAGGTATAGCATGACTTGCTTATATTAGAAAAGAAGAAAGAGCTAAAATCAATAATCTAAGCTTCTACTTTAAGAGGTTAGTAAAAGTAGAGGAATTGAAAACATAGCAATCAGAAGGGAGGAAATAATAAAATTAGAGCATAAATCAATAACATTTAAACAGAAAAACAATAGAGAAAATCAATGAAACCAAAAGCAGTTTCTTTGAAAGCATCAATAGCATTGATAAACTTCTGACAAGGCAGACAAAGAAAAAAAAAAAGACACAAATTAGCAACACAGTCCTCACTGCTGTCTAGTGCTTTTAATTAAGACATTAACAAGATAATAAAGGAATATTATGAACAATTCCATTTTTATAAATTTGGAAACTTAGATGGAATAGACTCATTTCTTGAAAGAAAGAAAATAGTACAACTCACTCAAGAGGAAACAGATTACATGAATATTCCTAAAATTATATTTTAGAAATTGAATTTGTAGTTACAAACTTTCTAAAAAAGGAAACTCCAGTTTCACATGGCTTTCTTGGTGAATTATAACAAATATGTAAGAAAGGACTAATGATTCTATACAATCTTTCCTGAAAACAGAAGAAAAAGGAACATTCTCCAACTCATTTTAAGGGGCCTGCATTACCCATTATATCACTACAAAATAAATACATTACCAGAAAAGAAAATTAGAGACCAATAATCTTCATGTACATATACATAAAAATCACTGAAAATCCTAACAAAATTCAGTAATATAAAAGGATAATACAACATGATGAAGTACAATTTCTTCCAGTCATGCAAGGTTGGTTCAACATTCGAAAAGCAATTAATGTACTATATAATTCACCATTTATTAGCATACAAAGAGGGAAAAAATATGATCATCTTAGTCTATACAGGAAAAATAATTGGCAAAAATCAACATTCATTCTTGATAAATTCTCTCAGGAAACTAGAAAAATACCTATACTTGACAAAGGGTTTCTGTGAAAAACTGACATCTAATATGATACTCAATGGTGATGGACTAAATACTTTTCTCCTAAGAGGAGAAATAGTGCAAAAAATATCTGTTTTATATTCACCTTTTTTTCTGGAGGGTCTACCAACAGATATAAAATGAGATTAAAAAAATAAAACACATCCTAATTGGAAAGTGAGAAGTATGTATTTCTAGAAGATATTATCATCTACATAAAACCACATTGAATATAGAATAAAGCTACTAGAATTAATATGTGAATTTATCAAAGTGGCAAAATACAAGGATGCTATTCATAGATCACTTATAATTCTATATAGTAGCAAGAAACAATCTGAAATTGAAATTAAAAATATAATATCATTTACAGTAGCATCAAAACATGCAGAATACTTAGGTATAAATCTTAGATAAGATTTGTGAGATCTGTACATTGCAAATTGACTATATATTAATATATGTATTGAAAGAAATTAACGAAATTAAGAAATTGCTAAATGAAATTAAAGAAGATCTAAATAAATGGAGATATAAACCATTTTTGTGGGTCAGAAAACACAATAACAAGGTAATAATTCTCTCCAAATTGATATATTGATTCACTGCAATTCCAATATAACTTTCAATGGGCTTTTCTGTGGAAATTGATAAGATAATTCTAAGTCTCTTATGGACATGCGAAGGACCTAGACTCAGCAGAAAATATATTTGAAAAGGAAGAGTACTTGAGAATTAATACTACCTAACTTCAAAATTTATGCAAAACTCCAGTAATCCAGGGAGTGTGGAATTGTTGTAATGTTAGAAAAATTGAGGAGTGGGAAAGACACTATAAATGGGTGTGGGAAGATTTGGCGGTAATGGATATGCTCATTGTCTTGATAGTGGCAATGGTTTCACAAGTGTATACATAATTTGAATCTTATTAAATTCCATACTTTTATAAATGGAGCTTCTTCTATATCAATTATACCTCAACCATCTGTTTTAAAAATTTAGTGAACCCCCTTGTAGGTGCTACATCTCTGTCTGTCCCAGGAGGTGCTGGGAGAAAGAAAACAGTATATAATAGAAACAATGATAATCTAGAACCTCTTGTATTTTCCTGGATAAAGCTGGAACCCATTCTACTAAGTGAAGTATCCCAAGAATGGA